>JAHPZR010043433.1:0-19570 GCA_019787425.1 Platygyra sinensis | reverse complement strand
GCGCGGCGTTCCAAGTTTAAAGTGACTCCTCCCGCCTATCAGTTACACTAAAAAGATAGTTCTCAAGGCCCATACGAAGAAAACCTAGCAATACAGCGCTCACTACACAACGCAGTAGCATAGTGGTCCTCTTTTAAGCGCTGTTGATCTGTTTGACAAACTCTTTTGCCACTTCTTCTTGGCCGGGTAACTGTTGTGTTTTGAGTCTTTCTCTTCGTGGCGGCCTGATTCAACGGTAGACTGAAAAATGGCAATAGGTTGTGTGGTGAATGCAAAAGTGATCCCGCCAGGTCGTCCCTTGGTTTGTTCTCCTTGCTAAAGGAACTATTAAACTAACGTAACCTTATCATCTCATGTATGGAAAAATATTTAAAGCTTTGAGGCATAAAGGAAAAGAAACCAAAAAAATAAAACAAAAAAAAATAAAACAAAAAACGACTACATATTCGCCACCCTTAATCTTTCCGATGGTGAAGATAATGGCAAACTTTTACCCCGCTTTTTTTCTTCTCCCTCCCCCATTAAACAATTCTCAGCAAAGTGATCACAATCAGTCCAGACCCCGGGCAGGCGACGAATCATTCAATATACAGTCTCCAGCCGCTTGGCGCACCTATTAACAAAAAGAACTTCTTTCATGGTGTTTGAACAACTCTTCACCATGCTACTTCCGAAAATACATTTAGAATTTAAGAACGATCGATAAACCATTTCCCATAGATAACGCGATGGGCTGTACCTACAAAAACCAATTAGTGCGTTATGTTGCCCGCTAATCAAACGCAGTACGTCGGATTGTACGTCGTCTGCTTGCGTGATTTTTTTTTGGTCCATCGTCTTTGTTTCACGGATCATTTTATCACTTAACGGTTTAGAGCACAAAACCGTTAATTATCTATCCTATATTTTTTATCAGGAGACGAGTTCCTGATGCCCCAATAAGATAATCAAGAGTGGACGATAGTGTCTTCTTGTGCGGACATTATCGCTCTCTATCTTCCGTCCTCTCCTTCACCCCCCCCTTTTTCGGGTGTCGGCACATTCAGGTCGAGAAGCAGAAAATATTTTTTGTCATATACACTTTAAGCTTAGTGAGGGCTTTTACAGTAGTCAAGGGTGCGATTCTAAGTGAATTCGACGTAACAAGCGAAATTTATCATTTTAAATCCGTTTTCACCCAAATTAACCAGTTGTAGCCTAGCTGGCGATTTTATCGTAGTCAAAATGGTGTTGATGAATGAACACGCTGTTTCAGGCGAAAATCGAGTTTTTAACTCCTTTTTCATTCAAATCAGCACTTTTAGCTTAGTTAAGGCTTTTATAGTAGATCGCTATTTTAACACTGCGTTAAGTCAAATCAGCACTTTTAGCGTACCTAAACCTTTAATAGTAGCTAAACGGCCAATTCTGAGTCAGTTGAAGGTATCGAGAGAAAGCTTTCATTTTCACTTTGTTTGCACCCAAGTCAGCACTTTTAGCGTAGTTATGGCTTTTATAGTAGGCAAAAGTGCGTTTTTTGAGTCAGAACGAGGTATCATGTGAAAATGGTCATTTTAAGTCGGCTTTCACTCAAATCAGCACTTTTAGCTTAGTTAGGGCTTTTATAGTAGCCAAATATGCGTTGTCAAGCAAGAGACAATGATATTGGGTATTGAGTATTGGGCATTGTATCTTGGGTATCGGTATTGGGTATGGATATGGGTATTGGATACTAGGCACCGGCTATTGGCTATACTGGGTATTGGTTATAAGGTAGCGGGTAGTAGGCATTGCGTATTGGGTACTGGGTAGTGGACTAGTCAGTAGATTCAAGAGGATGTCCACAAAGAGAAGTCAGTGGACTGACAAATAGTTCTTGTTACATTTTTAGGCTCAATACCCTAAAAGGTGCCTCGATAACTCTAGTGCTGGCTTTTTTCTACTTTAACACAGTAAGAGGAACCACAATACGTGATTGCGACGATCACTCCCATCACTTTTGAAACAACTTTACGAATTTACGTGGCTGGTGTTCACTGATGAAGTTGAATTTTCGCAATAAATGTCCGTCATATGGAGTCTAGTGAATGTTTCGCGGACCTTAGATGCTCACAAAGAGAGGGAGCGCAAGAATACTCTTTCGCTCCTTGGTTTCGTGGCATTTTCTCTTTATATTGGATAGATGTTACGTTTGGGCCTCAGGAATACCTTCGTTATGAGGAGGATTTCGTTATACAGAGAACGTTGTTCTTCAAGGTTGTCTGACAAGATTTCTGTGCCTCATATTATAACAACAACAAACAACAACTAGTACGTTTGCTTGAACGTTTATTTTATTTTAATTGTCTTTTTTCTAAAGATAACTTACTTTTTAGGAACATTTGACACTTCAAGTATAAGACCAAGAAGCGAATTAAACAGTAGTGTTATTCTGAATAGTTTTTCTCCTCAAAATTCTCGAGAAATACTGGCATGCTGCACGCCTGCAAATATGACGTCGAGTCAGTATTACAATTTATGTTATCAAATATAGTTACGAAATTTAGCGAATGGGATCTCTCGTTTTAAACGCCTACCCAGATTTACTGCCTTTTATCTCTTTAAAGCGCTGGGCTCGCTGGTTAGTCAAGACTGCCTTTTTGCATGCTCCTGATACTTTCCAGTGCATCATCAACCCACTTACGGAACACACTGACCCTGGTAAACACTGTGTAATGGTTACTTGACGAACAATCAGGGTCACCCCAGCTTACAATACCCTGCACTACCCACTGGTCTGCCGAATTCTTACACTGAAATGGCCCGCCGCTGTCCCCGAAGCATCCGTGTGTTTTAGTCTTCCCGGCATCGCCTGCGCACATCATTTTACTAGTGACTATCCAGGTACGATTGTCAGTGTGAAGTCCACCGTTCGGAGAGGTATCCAGCTTTGCTGCGCATGCGCCATTTGAAACTACCGGCATTCGTGCTTGTTGTAGGATTGGGGCTGACTCTCCTTTGCCAAACATTTGTCCCCAGCCTAAGAAGGTTACAAGATTTTCAGTTAACAACGGCAGCATCTACACTCATGAGCAGTCAATTAAATATTTCGGTATCACTGAACAAAGAAGCAATGCGCAGGACTTAAAACAACATCGAAAGTTTCTTCAGAAAAATATGAAACAAGACAAGACAAGTACTGTAATAAAAAGGAGCGACTCGCTCTTCTCATCATCACATCTACAGCCACAGCCACGTGGTATTCACCTTATGGACGGTGTCAGTGCTTTCTAGAAATAGCTGGGAGAACTAGACGACATCACAATACATACCTGTTATATAACATTCCGTTCCAACACGCAAGTCTTCAAGAAATTCAGGTAAACAAGCCGTGTTCACCAGGTCGTTTAATTTAGCTGGCCGAGAGAGTTGAAATAACGCAATGTCATTTTCGTATGGAACTGGGTGTGAGAATGCACCATGCTTGATAATACGCCTCACTTTGAATTCTTGTTCGGTTCCTTCAACCTTGTTGCGATCAATATCACCAAGGATAACCTCATACTTGCTCTTGTCATCGACTAAGACGCAGTGGGCAGCAGTCATCACCCATTCTGGCATGATCAGTGTCCCTCCGCAAAGATGATTATTGTTCAACTGCAAGCGAGCCTGCCATGGCCATTCTCCAACTCCTGCGTCTGCGCCATTTACGACTCGTGAAGAAGAACTTGTAGTCCGACCACAACTAGTACTGCCTGTCAACAAATTATTTTAAATTCATGTGTGTTCACACGCTCAAACAGCATAGTTTTTGAAATGGCAGGGACCTTTAGTTTGCACTACAAGTACGAGATTGAGTAGGAGTACGATTTTCGAATTTTAAACCCCTGATGAGATAGGCACGTGACGCAAGATTTGAAGGATAATAAACACGATAGTCTCCATTAGGGGCGAAAATATATAAACAATTATCCGCGAAATCGCGCGGAATATCGTCGGATACTTAGCCCACGAGGCCGTAAGGCGAAGTCGGCTACAATCAGAGCGGATATTCCGCGAGATTGAGCAGGATAATTTGATGTATATTCAATCAAATATGATAACAAAATTTGATTCAACTTAACATTTTTAAAACTGACCGGACACTCATCACTAGAACTTTTTCTGTCCCAAGTACATATCAGCAAATTGTGGCATTGTCATCACGGATGAGTACGAGGAGTCATGACAGACTGGTATATTAAATTTGTGGAATAAAAATCTAGGAATTTCCTTGGTTATCATCTTCCAGAAAATCGCAGTTTGAATATCTCGGAAAGAAATATCCTGAGGACAAATATCCTTAAGCAATTTTCGCGCCAAATGAGTAGGGGTTTTTTACTTGGCCTGAATGACAGAAGGTGGCGTGGCTTAGTAACCTAGCCATGAAATGCTATATTCACCGCGCTAGGCGGTGAATATAGCGTCATAAGCCGAGCTTCTCGGCCAATCAAAATGCTCGATTCTTATATTCACCTCTGGAAATTATACTAAAGTTTATTTATCTTCATGTTCCAGAGCCACCTTTTGTTCTGTTTGTTATCAAATATCATGATTTTAGGTTGATAAGTAAATTTCCTTTGGGCAGGGCAAGATAAACCGAAATTATTTTTTTTAATATTCAAGGTCAATTTGTCCACAGTTAACCAGTCATATACTTTATTAAGTTATTGATTTACGGAGAGTTCCAACGATTTCAGATTGCTATCAGCTAAAAGGATATTTGTATCATCCGCAAAAAGGTGAAAACCCAGCTTATCTTATGATTCCTGTATATCATTGATATATAATAAAAAAAGCAGTGGGCCTAGAGCAGAACCCTGAGGCATTCCACAGGTAGAATCTAACCTGAACCAATTTGGAAGAAAACCAGATGTTTATAATGCCGCGAAAACCATAGTGATCTAACTTGTGCAAAAGAACTTCGTGACCTACAGTATCAAAAACCTTTTTCAGATCAATGAAAATCCCGTATTAGAATAAACGGTTGTTCATATTTGTCTGTACTGCATTCACAATACCTAGGATTGTATGCTGAGTAAAAGACGAAAAGACGAAAACCTCGGAGGGTATACTCAAATTTTCGAAAATTTGTTAATTAGTACTGATTGCACTATTTTAACTGATGTAGGCGAGTTCTGGAATTCGAATAAAGAGACTTCTATCCGTTTTACTGTTAAAATAAACCGTGAACATGGAAAACTGAGTTTGTAAACAACGTTTTTATCTATTTAGGGAGGGAACGTTATGGTAAACCTGTTGGTAATAATTGTAGTTTTCTTAAATGTCAACTACAGTTCTGAGCTCAGTTAAGCACCTCAGTGCTAGGTTGTTTTGAAGGATCGAAGTTGTAGAATCGTGGGCGTTAAAGAAAAGCCCCATGTGTAATAACAAAAATGGGGAGTTAGCATTGTGCTTGGGAAACATTTTCTGTTTTACGTGTTTTTCAGTTCAATCGCCAGCTTCAATGTTGGAATGCATTCAACCAATGCTCTTACTCATGAAATCTAATGACACTAAGGAATGAAGATAAAATCAGCACGGTACACACTGCCCTTCATTTGCTGAGATTATCAGCGTGTACTGGGGTTTGTTTTTTGCTAACATAAGCCCTAAAATCCCTATTTGGGAGTGACCAGTTGAGATAATTTAGTATCATATGTTTTTATTCTTAGATCAGGAAAAGGCAATTTGCGAGTTAGTTTTGTGAAACAACTAAAATCACCCACAGGAGCGGCATAAAGGGAAAAAATGAAACACTTTAAGGCCCACCCTTTTTCGGCGCATGCTCCTGTGATAATGATATTTGTACATATGTAAAATAAACTATTTCTTTAATGTGCTACCTTGATCATACCTTGATTTTTTTCAATTGTTTCATCCTTTTTCTCTTCAGCCCCTAAATGAAAAATCAAGATGGAAGCGTTTTTTAAAAGAAACTTTCTTATCGGACTGAAATCAATAATCACTGAGAAGGTTTTTCCGCAACAGGTTCAGTTTTTCAGAGACTCACCCTTCAGATCAGCGGCACCTGGTTCTACATCTGCTGTGAAGAAAGGTTCCTCCGGAGGCATGAGATGTCCTCGGCTAATGATATGATGCCGATCCGCTGAAAAATCAAAATCGTAACAACACTGATCAACACTACTTACGCTTCTCGGGATTAATTGTTTAAACTATTGGGTTCCTTTCCAACACAGGTAGAGAAACGGACAACGTTTGTTTGACGTCGCTCGCTCCCCCCAAATAGAAACACTGAATTCCTAAAAGTAACCAATATATTTATACAAGAAAACAGGGCGTCTGTGATGATTTCTTCCCGAAATATGACAAAAACCGGAGAAGTTATGTACACTGCACTGTAGCGCCAACAAACTGAACTATTCATTGTACAATACTTATTCAGCTAAATGGCTTTGAAAGAGATCACGAGATGGGGTCGATGTTGTTGTCTTCATTTCCTTCCGTGAAACGAAACAAAGAAACTTACTTTACTTTTATTGACTTAATAGTGCAGTGACTCTGAAAAATTGTTAATCACATACTTGAATTTTCATGTTTCGTAGTAGTTTCATCAAGTGCGCCAATGGATCAGTTCACTAAGAAATATTTTACTGCTTAACAAAGGTCTTAAAATCTGGCAGTGACGACTTTCTAAATAGGTTTCACAGCATCGTATAAACAAAAAACAGAAAACAAAATCAGTCATATACCAACTATCATGTAATTGTCTTAACATTCTGTTTTATCTTTCTAGTTGTGAAATGATGAATGCTTGAAAAGTCATGTTTTACTTCAAATCTTCAATCTGCCACGTACATTATATAGATGTGCCGTATTCGAAAGGTGCGTTTCGAAGCGGAGTAATCATCTGTAACTTACCTTCGTTGCCGTCAGTGACGCTACAAGAATCACGCAAACCTGAGTAACAGCAAGAAGTTTCATGATCATTTCGGATTGTTCGGTGATCCTCGAGAAAACCGCAACAAAAAAACGTCGAGTCTCTTATGTCAGACAGATCGTTTTCAAAGCGTGTTTACGATCTACTGCTTATGAATCATTGGTTCACCAATCAATTCATTATAAGAGAGTTCGCCGCTTATCTGCGAACAGCAAAATAAATGTCTTCCTGTCAGTTGATTCACGCCTATTCGTTCGTTGAAAACTGTCGCTGCACTAAATTCCCATTCACGTTTGATCACTGTCTGTGGTTATGCAGCTTTTCACTGTTAGAGAAAAATAGGTCGAGCTGCCAAAACTGATGAATCCAGGGAATAAAGATATAAAATCGTGTGCGGCAGCTGTTTTTCTCGAAGTTTAAAAAGCAATTTTTATATGCAAAATCGATTGTCAACAAAAGGCGTTTAATGTATGCTAGCCGTTCACTTTTCGCCAGGCAGAAACATTAGCAGATGTTTACTAAACTGACATCAAACACACAGAAATTAACCAACTGGGTCTCATGTACTGTACTGAAGTATTTAAAAACTGATGCACCGAAACAGGAAATAGAATAATAAAATAAACAAATACGTTCGGGAAAAAAAAAAAACCGCTTTACTTATATTTGATATTGGAAAAAAAAATTGGACAATACTGGACTCAGAGAGATGCTGACGAGTGTATACAAAGTTCTCTTTTTTATAGGGGAGGGAAGGAAGGACACTTCTTGATAGTCAAAAAGCTTGCTTTGGAGTGCGTCCACAAGCCGTTGATAAGCAATGGTAGGTGGAGCGAGAGATGACAGCCTTGTATTTCACTCGTTTGTGCTGGTTTGTCAAAAACCTCGATTCCGGCCAAAGCAGGGGGTTGTACTTCCCCTCGATGAAACGTTTCTATCCCTGCTTGCAAAAGCCTGACAATTTGTTCATTTGCTGAGCTTGAATAGAGAAATTGGTAACGCGTGCAGCGTGCAACTATCGAGTTATGGAAAGCACACGGGAGGTTGCTAAGCACGATTCCCACGATGGTGATAGCGAGTGGCGACTCTCTGCCCGTCTGTACGGCTTTTCTCTGGGCCCTCGCGGTCAATTGAATTTCGGTGGCGTTTTATCCCAGAGGAAACGACCCGGAAGTGTAGTCTTTTGTCCTGCGTGGGTCTCTGCGTGGCAGACATGTCTAACACCTCTCGACTGATCGTATGTGTAAAGTTGCTTCTTCCAATGAAAATGCGTTGTGACCGTGTCTTCTGAGATGATTTTACCAGGGGAAGGGATGGTGTTTGCGCATGAAAGCTCGAAAGCTATCGAACCCTGTGAATTTTTGTTTGTCGGATCTTTCTGCACGTTCCAAAACAGATTTATAGCTGCCTTTGAAGCTTTATATTGTTGGTGAGGAGCTTTGTGAAGTGTAATGTATTGTTTACGAATTAAGCCATTTCCACTTCTAAAGGAAAATACTTAAATCAGCGTTAAATAGGCGTCCATTTTTCGTCAGCAATCTAAGTCATTGTTGATCGTCTGTTGCTTTAAAGCGGCACGAACTATTAAAGCTTACTGCAGTGTTTGTGTTTTGCATTTTGCAGTTAGGATTTATCTGCTATTAAAATACGTAGTATCATTTGCCTTCGTTTAATACAGGCATAAAGAAACGCGGGTCACCCCAAAACGCAGACCATGCAGACTGCAGACCGGTGCAGACAGCTGAGTATTTTTTTCTAACACTAGACTCACTTTTTTCGGTTCTACAGTTACAAAATAGTGTTAAATATGTCGTAATGTTTGTTATTTATCCACAGGCCTGCGCGAACTCGACATTCGACTGTTGAATCAATAAATTCCCTTTACTGATCCTAAATATACTAAATCAAGCATAATATTAATTTCCACATATCCTGGGCGCAAATTGCGTCAATTTTTGACGGGTTTGTGGTTTTGATTCTTTTGTCCATTTAGGGGTGGCGAATGGTAAAATCCGAGACTCGCCAGACGCCGAGTCCTTTGTTTGAAAATCCGAGACCGAGACTTGAAAGTTTTAACAAAATCCGAGCCCGAGACTCTGTATGAAGAAAACCGAGGCCGAGACTGTTTCGCGATTTCGAAAAACTGTTCGCAGCAAGACATGAGCTACACGATATTCAAGATAAATAAATATAAGATCGATAAGTCAAGAGTTCCAAAATGTTACGCCATGCCTACTACATATTGAAAAGACTGCTATCGTACGTTTTTTAATGAAATAAACAATTTTATCATGGTTTTGAATGAAACCATTGGCCAAAAAACAAAAACTCCTGTTCTGAGACCTAGCGGCCAAAAATTCGAGAATCTGAGACGCTAAGAAACACACGAAAACGAGATTTCGAGACTCATTCAAAACGCCTCCGAGATTTCGAGATTGGAACAAAAATTCCCGAGACGCTAATTTTCCGGGTACCATTCGCCACCCACAATTTGTTTTTGTTGTACTGTTGTGTTTTTTTTTTTTCGATTTTCCTTCAGGTTTGTCTCCAACCTGTTAACCGATTCATAAAAACAAAGCAAGGAGGTTGACTCTGGTGACGTCGTTCGCACACAAATCGCTTTTACTTCACAAAGTGCAGACTTGCTATTAGACTAGGAGTACTGCCTCTTTCGCTTAGTCTGTTGATGGTGACCGTGAGTAAACCTCAAGGAAAAAATGCTCGCGTGAAATGTGTCACGCACGACGCACTATTTACGCGAATACGACGTGCCAAGTAAAAGAGGGACTACCCGTAGTCTAAATCGCCACAAAAATATAGCCTGTTCCAGGCTCTCTGTCAGTGGAGGATTAAAAAAGCGGGCGGGCGACGAGTTGGGGTCTGGTAGGTCTCCCGCCGCTCTCCTTTTCTCTCCCGGATCCCGCTCGCCGCTGATCCCGCTAGTCACCCGCTCCCTTTTTCGATCGTCCTCACTGACCTAGAGCCTGGAACAGGCTACAAAAATCCTTTTCCCAGGCTTGGGGGCGCCCCCAAGCTAGGGAAAAGACCCTGGGAACGAGGTTTCTGTGAGCTTGGGTTTTGGCGTGATCATGGTCACGCTCTAACTGCCATTTGGATATTACAGTTTTGCACACCTGAGTAGAAACTACACATCTTGCTTGTGGTATTACATTATAAGTAAGGTTTATTTCTACATTTTAAAATAGCTTTACTTAAGATATTTTGGACTAAAGGAAGTTTCCCTTGAAGAGTTTTATATAACACGTCAACAGTCACATACCGAGCTGGCGCGGCCTGTGCATAACAAAACAGTGCAATATATAACTGAAAAACTAATTAAGGACGGTGCCTACTTTTGTTAGTGCGCACACGTTCTGCGCATCACGCAAGCCATGGTTAAAGCGCGCGCGCGCGCTGGGGTTGACATTGACGCAATCAACTACGCCACCAAGCACACGACTAAAATTAAAGCAAAATTTTCCTACGGTGACCAAATCAATTTTAATGAACCTGTACTTAAACCAGAGAGACCAGAACAGCAGCATATCGCTAGCCACTAACTGTTAACGTCTTTCAGCTGAAAATCTAGCTGTTATCCGCGAAAATTACACTGAAATCCAACTGCAAACATGTACCTGCAGATGACGTAGTGCGCGCGCAGACACGAAAATGTCTTACTTGCTGGGGAGGTGGCAGGAAAAAATGTAACGGGCACCTTAAAAGTTTTCAAAAAAGATCAATAACTTTAAAAAACGCGTGGTTACCCCTACATTTTTTGTTGCGAAATGGAAGCGGCAAGCCTATTCAACATGTGATTAGTTTCTGGTCGTGAACAAAAGGTATTTAGACTGTATTTCAGCTGAACCAGAGGAAGGCTGTCAGAGACGTTAAAAGCGATTTTGCAACGTTTTTTTTTCTAAAAACGTAACAAAAATGATTTTAATGTTACCATTTGACATGTAGTTTAAAGATCTTTTTAAATGTGTTTGCCTTTCTGTATGTAAAGGCGAATTCTAAAGAAATCTGTGAAAAAAAATCGTTTCCCGCTTTTTTCAGAAAAATGCTGATGTCAGCATTTTTGTTGAGATTCAAGGCTAATTATCTCGAAAAAATGCGTGGCTACCCCTAATTTTCTTTGAGGATCCCAACAGCCCTTGCAAAGATCTACTTTTTCCGCGTGGTCCTAACTTGGCGCAAAAACCTTTGTATTTAGGAGGCACCGTCCTTAATTTGACCAGAACCATGGGCTCCTGCCAGAACCAAAAAAAATATGCGAGTTCAAAAGTAAATGCAAAAACAAGAATAAAAAAAAAAGCACTCAGTCTGCACGGTCCTGCACAGTCTGCACAGTCTGCACAGTCTACATGATCGTGCGTTTTGGGGTGACCCCTCTCATGCGGTGAAAAATCTAGCCTGCGAGCAGGCTCACATTAGAATCACCTCTTAGAATCACAAGCGCGCGCGGCCAAGCCGCGAGACGAGAAAGTGACACAGCACAACACGGAGAAAACGTCGGAAGTCTTTCTTAATTTGGCCCAGTTTTGACCGGAATTTTAACCTCAAATGGGTAAAAGTTTCAATTTCATTTAAGAGAAGATCGAGTTGATCCGGTCCGACTTTTGTACCTGCTCCAGAAATTTGCCATATGACTGGAATCGATTAAGGCGGGGGTCCACCTGAAAGCCGTTATTTTGGCTGGGTATTATGTTTTTAATGCAAATATCTCGTTACGTTTCAAGCAATCAAGAATCTCTATGCTCATTACACATATCTATGTTTTGGGTTGTTTTGTAAATTTTTTGGTGATTTTTAGGTATATTTGGAGATAAATAGTTTTTCTCAAAGGATTGGTTAAATTTATAGAAATAGGAAATTTGGAAGATTTGGTGTTGTTTTAAAATTAAGTTTGAAGTTAAAAATAGGTAGATACACTCCAAACAGTCGCCCAACGAACCTGGGTGCATTGTGCGGTCGAGTCAAACTGTCTGGTGGGTGTTCCATAACCTTTTTTCCCCTTTCAACCTCTCTTTAAAACTTACCAAAATTTTCACTTAATATATCAGGACGTGTACCCCCCGCCTTAAGAAGCCGGCAACAGCTAAGACATACACTTTGCAAGCGGAAGCAGCTTACAGACCTGTGGTAACTGTACATGGATTTACGAGTCCACTACCGATAGATCGGCTGTTAACAATCCATAAAAGACCCCGGGGGGGGGTACTCCCGCGAATTTGGATAGGGTGTGCCGCGAAGGTTCTCGAACCCTAACCCTATTAAGGACTAAGAAAGCGAAAATTGCTACCCTTTTTTTAAGACTCAAACACGAAAAATGACACCCCTATTCAAGGCTATTAAACCTCTGTTGCAAAATGCATTTTGTTACTACTTTAAAGTATAGGCCAAGTTTAAACAAAAACATTCGTATAGGCGGGCGTTTTCACATTCCAGTATTAGATAATACAATTTAACTACCCTATCTAAGGACCACACCAGGAACACAGTTACAAAAGGGTAAAAAAGATACCCTATTTAAGGACCGAGAACCTCAAAAACCATACCCTATTCCGCGGCACGTGCCTATATAGCCCAAATATGGGAGTACCTCCCCCCCCTCCCCGGGGTTAAAAGTGCAGTAATAAGTATTTTCCTCCATTTTTTACACGGAAGATATCGGACAGCGAGGTCTTGGGAGTTAGAATGGGTCGAAATGGAACGGTCATTTACGCCCCAGAGAGAAGTCTCCTTCGCAGCCGTTGTTAGGTCGCGTGACGACCCTAATAACGGCTGCGAAGGAGACTACTAAGGCCCTGTTTTACAAGGAGGTAGGGTAGCCCTACTGCAGGGTAACCCTAGCAAGAGGGTTAGAAGATAGCCCGGGTTTACAAGCAAAATTTACAGGTAGGGTAACCCTGCTGCCCGAGACAGCTTTACGCTTGTTACGCTTCGGTAACCTTGCATGTAAAACACGAACAGATAACAAAACTGGAAAATAATTTATTTCCAAAGCAAAAATATGACAATTGTGAAAGAACTTGATGTTTTCTGGGCCATAATTCGCTGTATTGTGATTATATTTTGCTTTTGGGAGCCAAAATAGAGTTGTCCCGGGTAGGCGAGTTCCTCCTCCCTTGGTGGGGGTGTGCGGCCCGCTTCCCAAATCCCTTACCCTATTATGACCAAATTCTGCGTTATTCCTACCCTATTTATGACCTGACCAAAAATTTGAAGCCTTATTATGACCTGAACCTTACATCAAAATCCTGTTTCAGACGTGCGTTATAATTGGATCCCTAGCTCAGACCAACGTTAAATTACCGTAAGCATAATTTGTGAAGGGCTTTGGTTAATTTTCCTTTTGGTTTCTTAAAAGCATACTTTATATTGAGGCTAGAGTACAAAAACCATACCCTTTTTATGACCAAAATGGCCAAAATCAGCAGAAATTGATACCCTATTTATGACTAAAAAACGGCTGAAAAACCATACCCTTTGGGGTAGGCCCATCCAGATTCTGCTCGTCACTTTTCAGCAACTTTAGGATTTTGGAGCCACTTTTCTTCGTCAGAGAGCAACTTCTAGCAATCTTTTGGAAAACTAGTGCTTTTTGGTAACTTTTGTCTTTTTAACCTATTTTGGACCAAAATGCTGAATAATCCCCTTTTTGTGTTAAATAAACACTTTAAATTCTAAACATCTTTCTAGTAAACTCATATTTTTACCCTTTGAATGGGTATCATGTGGAAGTTGTGGACGTGGTAATTAATTTAGCCTAACCTCGTTCCCAGGGCTTTTCCCTTCTCGTTTGGCCTTCATCCGTCACGGATCCGTCACGTATATGTCATGGACAACACCGTCACGGGTTTTACCCATATTGATCGTCACGGATGTTCGACCGTCACGGGTTTCACCAAGGCCCCAAACGACAAACGATTTTTCAGCGGCTTTTCAAGGAACGTATGCGTGAAATAACGTGCGCTTCCGAACCCAATGCTCATACTGTCTCGCACTTGTGGCACTTGGTAGTCATAGTATTATATTGTTGTTTACAGTATGAGAAGTTGACAGCCGAAGAACAACTATATAACTGGAAATAGTATGCGCTTAAAAAAATTCTTGTTACGCTATTATCCACCAGGTAAGTTATGTACAATTTGATGGCAATTCAAAAATTTAACGATTCATACGACAAGCATTGCATGCGATGTCCCAGGCTGCTCTTCTGTGGAAAAAATGTGACATAAGCTATGGATCAACTAAGCCACCTTTAAGTATCAAAGTTAGTACTCTCGGAAGCAGCGATAACCCGAATGGTTGCTGCAAAATTTTAAAGATATGAAGTAAGTAGATGTAGCTTATTTACCTCAGGTATGTTTGATCTATACTATACATAACAATTATTCCATGAGCCCGCGTTGGATATGAAGTGATAAAATAACCAACGAGCGCGTAGCGCGAGTTGGTTATAATCACTTCTTATTACATAAACACCTGTGAAATACCAGGATTTCTCCTTTTACTGAAAAATCATATCTTCATCGCACGCAGTGAACGTACTATTTTTATCTTTCACATGTGAGGATATTGGTGTTGCCATAGTTACTAAAATGATCACCATTGCTATGGTTCCGTAATCCCTTAAAAAAGTACTTAGATTATTGCTGTATGATCAAAACGTCCTCAGTGCCTACTCGGAATCTCCGGAAATATTCAGAAATCTTCTGTAATCTTCGGAAAGTCTCCGAAAAATGTTCGGAAACATTCGCTTTAACCTTCGGAACAATTTTGAAAAATATTCGGAAATCTTCGCAGAGTGGTCGGAAATCTTCGGAAATCGTCAAAGACGTTGTCATTAGTATATTTATGTAATAAACAGAATATTACTTGCCCACTTGTGGAAATGAATTTTATCTTCTCGTGTTCAACTCGACATCTCACTCGTTCGCTCCGCTCACTCGTGAGATATTGAGTTGAACACTTGAAGATAAAAATTCATATCCACGCACAGTCATGTAATATCCTCTATATATCCAACAAGAGCGAATGGAATAATTGTTTTTAGTAAATTCTCAAACCGGGTTTTGCCGCCGATTTTTATTTCCACAATTTTACAAAGCGAAAAATTTTAAACTTGGCGCACTATTTTCCATATGACGTAAAACTCCGACTATTGGCTCATAGCCGGAGTTTTTTAGCCAATCAAAAAGCTAGAAATGCAATAGTTGGAGCTGAGAATTTACTAAATTAAAATATTATTAATTAAGCTAATTGCCAACGAGCCAGCCGAGTGAAGATGCTGGTGAGGCGGCGGAGAATAGTGCCGCGCGAAGAATGCTGTTTGCAGAAAAATTCTTGCTCAAGCTCCAGAAAGTGTAAGTGTAAGGTGTAAGAAACTCGGTTTTAGCCAATTGCAAAGACGGAACTATTTGAGCCATTGTAGTTTTTAGCCAATCAGGAAGTGCTTTACATCTAGACTTTTCTCGTGGAAGGTGAGTGTTTTCTTTGCTGTTGGGTTTAGCAAACTGTAAACAATTTCAGTATCAGAACATATCAAACTAGCGTGTTTCCTCTCTCACTTTATCGAACTGAAAGTTCACTCGGGCAGCGTGCCCTTTACAAAACTCTACCTCTAATACAAATATTTAGGAAAACTGTTACACAAGAGCAAATCCCAGACACAAAATCGACAGGAAACTGAACCAGCGTGTTCACCACAGAATTGAATGAGCGTGCTCATGAATCGAAACAGTGTATTCCTTCTCTGTTTGCCTATATCGAACTGAAAGTTCTATCAAGCAGCGTTTTTTTTGAAAGAGTGTGTTCATCAGTCAAACCACTAGAGCAAATCCAGTGTTCAAATCTAGCATATCGAACTGAAAGTTCAGTCGGCAGGGTTTCCGAACAGAACTGAATGAGTGCGTTTATCATGCAGTTGAACCACTGGAGCAAATCCAGTGTTCAAAATACAAATCGGACCTGTCTGTCACAGAATTAAATGAGCGTGTTCGTCAATCAAACTAGCGTGTTCACTTTCACTTTGACTTTGCCCATCATATCGAACTGAAAGTTTGACCAAGCAGCGATACATTGCAAAACTCTTGATATTCAGGGAAGCTGACAGACAATACTCCTCGAATTCTCAATATGCTACTGGATTGCGTGACGAACCAAAGCAACCTTGCCCCCAAGGGGTGTCATGTTACTGGCCGGTAAAAACGTTATAATTTTCTCTCGGTAATGTTTGCAACAGAAGAGAACCAAAAATCCGTCATGCTGTATTAATAAACCTCTTATCATACCACAAATTATTTGCTCGTTGGCACTCTATTGATAGGTATACCTAGTTACTGTATAGAAGCTTATCACATGTGTTTGTGGATTCTCAGCGAACAAGTGAAACAGTGTCAGTCCCAAGCGGCCATGTAATGTTCTGTTTGCTAATATATAGATGAAGTAGATTTCTGCTGTGCTGTCCCAATGAGATGTGGCATTTTGAAAACAGTAACCAAAACTGAGCCAGACTGCAATAAATTGGGACGAAGTATAGTGAAGCATGTAACAACAAGTTGTTGTCATGTAGCACTTTGAATTTAATAGCTTTAGTTTAAAGTAACAAAACATGCTGAATGGTATTTTTATAGATGTTCCAGGAAAAAACTCCTTATCAGTCACAAATTAAGTGTGTAAAGAATGTGCCCTTTATCCTGAGGAATTGTTAGTATCTTGTCTTAAAATGTTCAAAATGTACAGAAGCTTGACACATTTTAATTCAATAGAGAACAGTAATTTTGTGACAGTACAAATGGATCTCACGGTATCGAGATGTTTTGCAAACTTCGGATCACCTTCAGGACATGCCATTTTATTGTTTTTGTGATAGCTAAGTTAGTGTTTAAGATGCCTCCAGTTATAGAGTTCTTGTGATACATAATTTGAAGCCCATTCTCAAGGAAGGAAGTAATAACCAGAGTGAATATTCTGATAGAGGCTGAAGTAATAGCTGTTATTGAAGTTGAGCCTGCTGTCAAATATTCCTTTGTTTAGAGTGGCACACAAACGAGGCTAAGGGTCAATACAATACAGAATTGACCCTTTTGCCTTGTTTGCATGTCAATCTACTGATAACTGTGATAAGGGCTATTCAGTTTGATTCCTGTATCACTCAGTGTGTGTGACATAGGCCATGGCTTTGGCTGTCAAGGAAAACATGAAAATATTACATGATATGTATGTCACTGGCAACCAAACCTTAAAATCCACCAGACAAATAAATAAATAAATGAATAACTTTGTACCAACATTATCAAAGTGCTCATATCGTCAAAACTTTTATTTTCTTATCTGATTTCTATATATCACCCAATGAACTTCAGTGAAAAAAAATTGATTTGGATAAAATGCAATCTTTTTGGGAAGTTTTAGAAACAGTCATATTTGCCGCTATTTCAGTTTACCATTCACCACCAGTCTTTTCCCTTGGTTTGGAATGAGTTGTGATGTAGATCAAGGAACATGTGACTTCAGGCTTGACTCATTTCGCTTGTTTTACCTCTGTAAAATTAAACTTAATAGTTCGTACAAAATGCTGGAAAGGAGAATTTTGCATGGACTACGAAGCTAAATTTACAGAGGTAAAACAAGCATGTCAATCATGTGATCCATGGCATGGGTAGACCACAAGAAAATAGGATTTTCAGGTTGTTAAAATTCATTTAAAAACTTGCTTTTTATCCAAATCAAAAAAATTTTTCGCCAAAGTTCATTGTATAAAAATATAGTATCAGATGGGAAAATAAAAAAATTTTGATGACATGGGCACTTTTATAAGCTTGTATTGTAACCTATGTGACTGTAAATATCTTCTTAAAAAATCGTTTCTAACAAAACCATATGTCGAAAGCAAATGTCGAAGACTTTCATATTAAACACCTGAAAATACATGATTTTGTCTCCACTCCACAACAAATAACACAGCATCGCTGAACCAAATAAGTTTATTTTGGGACGGCCTGGTGAGAACCAACCCGAACACTGTATAACACAAACAAGTTACAATTTACATGACTTAACCTAGAAAAGCAAGCAAGCATGAAGGCAATCTCCACACTTACAATTCATTTGCTAGTGCCAATAGGGCTGGTTGAGTCTACAACTGTCACTCTTATTACTGGATAAACCAAAATTTGACCTATTTCTACGATAAGTGCTCGGCAGTCTTGGTACCAGTTAGGCTGGAGGACATCAGCTTCCGACATTACATTTTGACTATAAGATAGACATGCCATATTGGAAACATCAGCTCGGACATAACATCATGACTTAACCTAGAAAGCTAGCAAAGATAAAGCAATCTCCACACTTATAAGTCATTTGCTAGTGCCAGCAGGGCTGGTTAAGCTACAACACTCTTATCACTGAATACAAAAAATACTAGGTCTTCTCTCCGGATAAGCACTCAGCAGTCTTGATACCAGTTAGGCTGGAGGACGTTCAGCTCCGACATTGCATTCGACTGTAAAGATCACCATGTCATCTTGGTCTACCTCCCCAAAAACAGTTCTCAATATGCGAGCTTTGTGGCCAGTTAGGCTGGGTAACATCAACTCCGACATAACATCAGACTGTAAATATAAACAGGCAATCTTGGCCTTCATCCCCATATCAGCTCTCAAGCTTTTGTGCCAGTTAGGCTGCCGGCCAGTTGGAGTGGGAAACATCGACTCCTATGTACAATGTAAATAAATTACAATATAAACCTAAGGTACAAAAGAAGAAGAAAATAAGCAAAAAACCAAGTAGAGCTGAGCAAACCGCTAACAAAAGCAAATGCAGTTTGAACGGAGGCCAGAAAAAAACCTGCCACAAAAAAGTCCATCCTATGAAGGCTTTTACAAAAATGAAAATTAGAAACAGCCGATCCTACCGGACTGGATGCATGGTACCTGAAATAGATAGAACTAAACAAAAGATAAACCAAAAAATTAAGCAAAATGAAACGAAAAGAAACGTGGTTGGTTCTGAAGCCTAGATGACAACCACGTGTTATACCCGTTCTTATATACCCCTAACATTTCTACCCATGATGCCCCGGCCTGGAACCCAGGCCCTTGTTATATCTCGTGCCGACAAAATAGCTATTTCAGCCTTATTCGCTACAGTGTAGCTCACTCGTCAGAAATATCATTTACTGATGAATGCACAGTTTTCTCTGAACTTTGAAAATTTATTTATTTGACTTCCTATGGGAAATTGTTTTTGGTGTTATTGCTTGATTTTCTATCAGATATTGTCTTTTATTTCATATGTTGTAGCTTCTAATCATTCTGTCAGCAGAGCGTAAGGTACAGCTGACCTTACTTGGTAAATCAGCATAATAATTAACAATTAGACCACGAGCGCAAGTTTTTCTACGAGCAGATAGTCAATATCTCTTGCAGAAAAATGAGGGAGAGTAGTCTAATCGCTTTAGTATAAATTTAGCGTAGTCTCATTGCATGAAAAGAAAAAAAAAATGCCAAGTAACGCGTAGAAAAGAACTGTTTTAATATGTTACATCGGGTTCAAACATGATGCGCGATATTCACTGATGTGTAACTGTTGACTATCAGCAGATAGAAAACGGTAATATAGCCAATCAAATTCACGGATTCACAATAGACTACGGTAAATTTATAC
>JAHPZR010043432.1:0-21642 GCA_019787425.1 Platygyra sinensis | reverse complement strand
GTTACCTGCTCTTCACGCCAGGGGTGTGGGGGCCGCGTAGGCCCCCACCGGGGTCCAGCAGCAGTGCCCCGGTGGGGGTCCAGGGGGCGAAGCCCTTGGGAGCTACTGGGTTTTCCGTGATTCAAAGTGTCTTTTAACATGACTCGTGGCACCCCTTTTCATGAACTAACAAATTGTTGTTATAGTCAAAGTGATCATTTTTATTTATTGACTGTGACACTTTAGTATTATGCAACGTTTATCCCTTTTTTCTCTCAAGATTATGTTACTTTTCTTCAACAAACTTAATACTAAAAACTACTTTGAAATACTACTAAGCTTTGACTGCAACAGGGAAAATACAAGTGCTCAAAACACAGGATTCAGAAGACAATGCACGGGCAAGCGTTTTCAAGTGTTAACTTGACGTTCGTATCGATCACTGTCGCGTGTCAGCGGCTGTTAAATTAATTTAATACTCGGCAAAATAAAGTAGGTTATACGGTACTATTTTACTGAAGTTTACTCACCACCGCTTTCCTGACGCTTTGGTTGAAAACCAAATTCTAACAGACCTTTCTGTCGTTTTCCACGTGTGGACGCCATTTTGTAAATGTTTCTCAATTGATCATCGGGGGTTTCTCCTGGCCACGAGAGGAATGGAAAGGAAACATCGCGGACGTCGTTTCGAGGGGTGGATTGCTTCAACAAATGATGTATTTTCAAAGCGGTATCATCTGCTAAATATCTTCACAGCATTGGTTCGAAGGGAAAGCAATTTTTTCCCATAAACGAAATGAGATTTCACCTTTGAACAGACGAACATTCGTTGGATAATTTCGGTAAATATTTCAGTGAAACAGCCGGTAACATTTACTTGAACAGCCGGTAAAAATTACCGGTTACCGCCTCTTAACAAGAACCCTGGGTTAGTTTCGATCCATCTATTGTTAGTCAAAGCAGTCTGTTAGAGTTCCATTTGTTGGTTTAGTTTACAGTGTGGATAAGTTTTTTGTAAGGCACCAGTACTTGTTAACATCTGTTAAGAGGTGTTTGTTGAAAGTTAGTCTACCAGCTTTCCAGAGTCAGTCCTTGAAAATAGATTGTACTTTAGGAGGTTCTCGCTGAAATGCTTCTCATATCATTGTGTATTAAATTAACCGCATGGCCATGGGCCGAGTGTGGTTCATGTTCTGCATGGGGTTTATTTTATTTTTTTAGTTTTGTCGCTGACCAGATGCAGACCTCCGCTCAGCCATGTCGTGGTTGGGACTTTGAATCACACAACCTGTAATGTACATTCGCCCAATGCTTTTGAAACACTAATACAATAATTTTTAAGATACAGGGCCCTTATGGAGACCAGCCTTAGAGCTGGATGGGCTACCCTGTATAAATAAAGTTTACTTACTTACACAAAAATGTTACAGAATCGATATTGTTTTCTTTATTGTGCCAAATATGTTTTCTTTTGGCTTTATCAAAGCATTCGATTCGAAGTAAAGTATGCATCAGAAGGTGCAAGTATTACATCAGAATTACGATTTCCTGGAAAAAGCATCACATTGCAACGCATTTTCTATCCCACTGTTGCATTGAAGAGAAAGACACTAAAATGGGCAAGGTACATGTAGCCAAAAGCAAAAGAGCAATTAATGCGAGATAAAAACAATGCCAAATAAAATAAAATATGAGCTCCAAGATGAGCGTTCACTACAAAAATTATCCCTGGCAGTTTTGTCCATTTGAGCAATTGTGACGCCTTCCTGGTTTATTAACTTTATTTGACAATACCTATGTTCTGAATAATTCGGTTGCATTTTTGAGATTTAATGCTATAATTACTTCTTTTATAAACTTCAGATTAAATGACTGACTTAAATTTTTTCCAAAAAAATTCTTTTTTGTGCCCTTGAAGGTGGAAGCAACCTTAATTTGCATTCGCAGTGTAAAACACACATGTAGATCATTGGCACAGATTATACCAAGCAGCAACTACAAGTACATTGTAAAGTGGTACCCAGCACATCTAAACAGGGCTTGACAAAAAAAAAACCTGTGCACTTTTCTGGGACAAGTAAATCTTCCTCTTGGGCAAGTAACTTTCTCTACTCACTTGCCCCATGGGCAAGGATCCAGGCAAGCCACCGGCTGACTAAATATCTTGATGACGATTTTGAAACAAACATTAAATTTCAGGTACATGGGTAAAATTCTTTTCCATGCTTAAAAATAGTCATGTTTGGCAGGAAAACAATGCAAGGGTGCTGTTCAATTTTTTGCAAGCCTTTTCCAGTTTCATGGTACAAACCCAAACTTGACAATGTATCAAAGATGTAGAAACTGTGCACATGCATTGTCTCAAGCTCAAAGGTAAAATTACCACATGCTAAAGTTCAGTCAAGCAGAATGAGATTTGTCGCATACAAAGCTTAATGATACACTGCAAATGTGTTCTTTTTTATGATGGGTTCCTGGAATTGAATGGTTCATTTTTTTTATCAATTTCAGTGGGTTAAATGGTAGAAGAACTAATTTTACAAATTTGTTAATTCATAGCACTCAGGGCATTTTTTCACTCTGGATGATAGTCTGCTCAAACTCTCGATTTTACTTGCCAAGGGTGACAACTTCTGTTTCAAGTTAGTCGCCACCTACAAATTCTAGTCGCCATGGCGACTAAAATGGTTGCAACTTGGAGGGTTATGGTTCCTTGCTTACAGTAGCAAGGCACTCCAGACCTTGCATTTTTTTTTTCTGCCTGGTTGTCATGCCCTGATGCCTGCCGGCTCAAAAACCTCTTGAGGTCACTGCAAACACTATCATAAGATGGTCATAATTTCCTTTGTTTAAACTTGATCAGTTATTAAAGAGTTTGAAAATATTGTGTTCAGATTGTTACAGGTGTATATAAAAAATGTTATTGTTTGAACTATGTAGTTAGAACATACCCATAAGGATTGTTAAATGCAATTGCATACACAACATTCTTGTGTCCTTCCAATACGTGAAGCTCTTCTCCTGAGGCTGTATCCCACACTTTACATGTTCTGTCATAGCTTCCTGTTATGAAACTTAATATAATTGTGAATATCATGAGTTCAATTAATACTGTTATTAAAGTTAATTGAAAGCCTGTTTAAATATATCATACCTGTTGCAGAGCTTACCACTCTGCATTTCCAACAAAAATACATTGCCATGTACCACTATGGGCTACACAAACAAACCATAAATGGTAACCTTTGAATAAAACCAAGTGAAGCACTTTCAAAAAAGTCGAAATAAAATTTTGATTTTCTGAGAAATTTAAGTTTTCTTGCACCCTTCTGAGAAGCTGTAGGCATTTTAGCTCAGGGGTAACACAGACTTACATACACCATTTTGTCAACCTGAAATTGAAGTTTTCACTGAGCTTGGCAACTGTACAACAACACATTTTGGAGTTCAATGCCATGTTAAGAACAAAATGATGTGATTTACAGCACTGTTGCTAAGATTGCTTCAATGCACTGATTTTTCCTGACATTTCGAAGTTGTTAAAATCAACTTAATTTTTTGCAATGACTAATATCTAATATCAAGCAGTACATATATCACCAACTTCAGAAAGAAATGACTTAGAATTGACTTTGAAAGGTTGTAAGCAAAATAATCTTTATTTGCACATGCACAAAATTTTAGTCTGTGGATCTGCAGCTATTTTGACAAATATTATGACAAAATTCATGATCAATAACTGGGCAGATGCATGAAAAGCTGATGACAATTTGTCAAATTATGCACTTAAATAATTGATGATAATGTAAAACATACCTTGTTCCAGACTTGTTAAAAGCCACATTAGTCAGTGGTAAGATGTGAGCTCTTAAAACCTTGGTTAGCATAAGAAAAAGAGAATCAATCCTATGCAAAAACCATGAATACTGCACAACATTTGCCTTTACCGAAGACAATTTAAAATTATATGGCATTATCAGGCTACCAAGTTTAACATTCTCTGTTTCAAATTGACCAAGATCTGTTCATATCCTTTTAAATGATATTGGGCTGAATGTAAGATGTCTTCAGTCCTTTTATTAGCATATTATTTAAAAATATTTTCAAACTAATATATCTGGAACTAATACAGATAAAATTATCTCAAAATGTAAAATACCATTATGATATAATTTAAAAATTTGGTGGAATTTTCTACGATACTCATAAAATTTCAAGGGGTAAGTATTTGATAATTATTGCAATTTAAGGGACTTAGGTAGTTTCTTACTTGTGTCATTAGCAGATCTCTGATATGTTAAACAGACGGATGATCATGAAGGGTTGAGCATTTCACTGCAATTTAACCCACTGTATACCCAGCCTAGCTGTTTCATGAAGCTCAATTCAATGGCAAAGAAATTTTTGTAGAGCTCTACCTCTCTACAGTTTTATTTTGAATGTTTAAGTGTGTTTCTCTGGGATGTACACACATCACAGAGTGTACATTTATTTTAGCAAATATTACTGCTATATCACTCAGGGGAATGTTGACTGTTAATTTCTTTCATGTATTACAGATTGCATATTTCAATAACAGTTTTCGATTTTCAATTCTGCATTAAGTTTTATCTCTAAGCTCAACTCTGTATGTTATATGTTTTACCGTCTAATGCTCTTAAAGCTGACAGACTGTATGTTCCACCATCTACAGTCTGCCCTCTAGTATTGCATAGGAATAGACTGGTGATGAAAGCATAGACTCCTAGAGCTCAACAAAAGTTTCTATGCCAAGTCAAGCTACATAGAATGGGCCCCAGTTTATTGCATCAATCTTGAAGCAATCTTGAGTTTCTACCTAACTGAAAACAATATTAGATTTGACTGAAAATCAGATCTCCTCTACTTGGCTCATCAGTCGTCTGCATTTTATTTTTCAGGTAACATTACACAGTAAACTTGTCTATCACTTAAAAATGCCTTTCCCACTGGGCAAGAAAAATTGGCACAATTGCCTTACTTCTCGATTAACTTCAGTCTGCTTTAGGTGTTAACAAAGGAAATTTCTGTGTGATTCTTTTGCCATCAAATAAGTACTTCATTGCTGGTCAGCATAATAGTGTTTTCAGTTTGGAAAGTTTGATGCTGTAATCAGTATAAAACACGGCCTGCCAACTGTGGACTACAAACTGGGTATAAAATAGGGACTCAGGTATAAAACATGGACTGCATACTAAATGCAGCCTACCAACTGCGGACTGGGAATAAAACATGCGCCAAAGTACAAAATAGCGATTTCCTGCAAAGTGATCATGGTACATAAAGGAAAAGGTATTCTTGCACCATAAATGTCACATGTGCTATCACCTCAAGATGGCCAGCAATTTGGAGGTAAGGGCTGCACTTGTTTCATAGATTAATAATTCTTCTTTTCTCGCACAGTTTCAAGTTTCAAGTTCATGTTTCAAGTTTATTAAGTCTTCCAAAAGAATTAGTTACAGTGAACACCGCCTGCAAATAGCGAGCTAATCTAGGCAGGTGGTTGTTAAGGACACACAAACACGAATTACTAGTTGAAGGCGTTAAAAAAGTCGAGTTTGAACACATTATTTGTCAAGAGAGGAAAAAAAG
Organism: Platygyra sinensis; assembly: GCA_019787425.1. Classification (NCBI taxonomy): domain Eukaryota; kingdom Metazoa; phylum Cnidaria; class Anthozoa; order Scleractinia; family Merulinidae; genus Platygyra; species Platygyra sinensis. The sequence goes on along the minus strand of JAHPZR010043432.1, from coordinate 16,053 downwards.
TGATGAAAAGTGGAAAAAAATATCAGTATAAGTTATGATTGAATTATAATTAAGATGCCTTTTTTATTTCAGAAATAAGAGTGCTAGTGTCAGCATAACTGTCCAGAGTTTCTAAAGTTTCAAATAGTAATGCTTTATGTACATTTCGCCGGTAAGGTTATAAAATAGTAAAAGGTAAAAACTGTTAAAATGTTTGACTAAACGTTTTCGATCTTACTCTATACCCCATGGGAACTGGTATTACGTAACCACAAATATAAAACAGTTGGTTTTATGCAAATTCAATCACTCTGAAGATGATCGCAAGATCGAAAACGTTTAGTCAAACATTTTAACAGTTTTTACCTTTTACTATTTTATAGTAATGCTTTAATTTTCTTTTTGAATATGTGCTTTGGTAATCTTCGACAGTTTTGATTTCCAAGATAGCACATGTTGTGACAGTTATTTAAGTGCCTTACTGTCTGTTACATGTATCTTCACGGGGAAGCTATAAAAAAATTTAAACTCCATATGTTTCAAAAATCGCCTTTATTGTTTTATTTTTCACTACACCTTGTGGAATTATGTTACAAAATATTCTTTCTTTGAATTTATACAGATATACCTGATGTCATTATGGTCAATTCTGAGGACGAAGGTATAAGTGGTCTTTCACCTTCAGTTCTGATGAACGTTTTTATAACAGGGACAATGAATGTCACTGCTGTGTGTGTGTTAGAGGGAAGGAAAGGAATGTTGTCTTGATTTCATTGAATGTTCAACAAATTGTACATATTCCAGTTTCTACATTGTATATAGGTTTAAAGTCTTGCAGCTTCAAATTTCCACAAGTTTAACATGTCAAGAAGATTTTGCCTATGCACACCACACTGAAAGCCAGGTGTTATTTACATCCAGTGCGAACTTGTTCATACCCAAGTCTGTATTTTATACCCAGTCTTTAATGCTTAATAGTCTACATCTTATACCTCAATCAGTGTTTTACACCCATTCGGCAGTCCGCAGTACGCATCCATATGTTAGACTGACTGCTTAATGCTGGTCCTACTACAAAACACTCCCTGACTACTTAAAATGTTCTGGATAACCCTAAACATTCCATTAAAATTTGCTCCTGTATTTCTGAATCTCTGGATACATGGTTCACATATCAGAAATTCAGTTATTTGTGGATTTCATGGAAACCAATCTCCCACACTATTAGCATCTAGCTGAGGATTAATTATTGGTCATTAACTAATATACACCCTCTCTAAGGTGCGGTATACCAAACAACTTATGAGTGTGGGCTTCTCTCATTTAGTCAGATTCCCTAGATTGCAAGTGAAGGGTTGTCAGGAGCCTTGTAAAACGTACACTGTAATCTAATAAACTCAAGAAGATGACTGATTGACTTAAGTGTTACTTAATATACTGAATACCTTGAAGAGGTAAAAATGGTGATCCACACTTTCTGCTTGTTTTTCTTGGAGTCCTGTTGATCAATTTGTCAAGTCTATAATGATATTTGATCATTTCAATATCAATATTACAGTGTAGGTGTAATACAAGTTACCATATCATATAATTTGATGCATGGTTCAATAATGTCATGCTCTTGAGTTTAGGACTTCCTTCCTATCAAGCATAACAACATGTACTGTGGACATTTTGTGGCCAAATACAGGGAAATCATTGCACCAGAAAAGTAAATCAAGTGGCTCTGAGCCACTAAACTTGGAAAATGGAGCGTTTGTCAACAGTGACAATTTTGATGCGACCAACTTGCTGTTGAGGTTTTAATCCGAAGGTTAAGTTGAAGTTAAAGCCTGCTGGCATTGTTAAGAAATAGTGCAAAACGCAACAGTAAGAGAGTACACAAGATGTAACACTGTTGAAAACATTCACATTCACAAAGTTATCGGTCCGTAACATGAGACCGAGTTATTTTCGTCCGAGAGACCAAGCCAATTTAATATACATAAGGAAAGTGCCACTTCTCTGATAACCGAAGCAAGTAATAGTTTTCATTTACATATTCCTCTAATATTTTGTTCTCTACTATCCCAGCCATGCAGTATCAGAGTTATTTTTCTCTTTTTAATACCTTTTGTCATCTTAGAAATTTAAAAAAATGTGTTCAGCGTAGAGTCACTATACCACAAGGACAGCATGCATGCTGCGTCCACTCAACAAAGTTAAGACCTGCTCAGGAGGGTTAAAACTTGGATGGGTGACCAAATACGAATACCCTGTGTGATATTAAGGACTGCAAAACTGCCATTTTTGTGTAATGTCATTTCTTCCATTTATCTACTTTTTGTTCTTTATTTCGCCATGGCCGTATTTATGTGTATTTATTTATGTTATCGTATAAATAAACAGCGGCACACATTGTTTGAATTCTCTCGATGACCTTGACTGTTGTCCTTTCAAAACATTTAACCACAGCTTGAATCATTCGAAAATTCATACAGCTCATCGATTTTGTGACAAATAAAATGTGAATTTTGTCTACTTATTTCTTTTAAGCCAATCGAATATGGTTAATCCTGTATGAGCGGGCACTTTGGGAAATGAGAGACTTCTATAATTACAGGTAGCTTCCATTCATAAAAAACGTTTGTGCAAGAATTTATCCCATGTAGAGCATTTCTGCGATAAGATATTAAGTACTTAGGTCAGAATTCAAATAATAACTAACTTGACACAGTGCAACCGACCATGAAACAGCTTTACATAGCAGATGTTCAAAACCAAGGGGACTCCTATATGCAAAGGTTGATAAATCTTTGTCATCAGTCTCAGGTACCAATCAAGGATTCTGGTCTCACTTAGGGTGTTGACGACGAAACATCACAATTTTTAGCTGTCAAAGTATCACTTAGGGTGCACTAGAAGAAATACTAATAGAAAGAAACACTCTTATTTAATTTCTTTTTTTCAGACTTGATTTCTCCTGATCTCTTGATTACATAAGTCGGATCTACAAGTGCCCACAGGATGCTCTCTAGACTAATAGGTAGTAATCGAACCTATTCCATTTTAAGTGGTATCTTTTAATTAGGGGTATAATAAAGCCCAGGCAATGTCTACATAAGTCTCCCATAGGAGTTAAATTCAAATTTTCCGATGAGCATTCCTTACCTTCAAGTTTCATATGGGAGCTCCCCCCGGGTTTCCAAATGTCTAATGGGAAGTGATGGAGTGATGGAGTGATGGAGTGTAGGAGTGTAGGAGTGAAGGAGTGAAATCGGGTGCACCACTGCAACTTGGAAAATACTAAATATTTTCCAGGTTGAAAATGAAAGGAAATTAATTTCTTAATAGATTTACTGAAAAAGGGTTCCAGAGCCATTGTTAACAAACAGATAGTGGCCAACAAAAATTGCTAACCTTACTAGCCCACAAATTATCTGGGATAAAATTGTTCAAATGAAAAATTAAGACCACCCCTACTACTATTTCATTTTCAATGGCGACTTGATGTAAATTATATATCAAGAACAAGTGCGAATGTTTAATCAGGGGTTCCAAACACCGAGAAACAGATGAAAGCACCTGGCCGCAGGCCGGGTGCTTTTATTGTTTTGAGGTGATAGGAACCCAAAACACAAGTTTTTAGTATAGCTTCTTAAACGAGTTGCTGACTATTATTCTCTGTTATTTTTGTTTTGTTTTGTTATTAAACAATAACTATAGAATGTGATAAAAATGGTTTGGATGGAATGTGCCATCTGGGAGTTAGCCAACTTATTATAGTTTAAAAAATTCAGTTTTCTGTGCGAGATGGACGAGTCAAGTTCAAGCTTTCGGATTCTCAAAACTTTTGAAGAGGAAAAGGCGTCTGTTATCTATTCTATTTCGAGAATGGCAAGGCCAAAGAGCAAACAAGATTTGCACCATTGAGCCAGATGAAGTGCTCAAAGATGAAGACATCGGTTCGGATGTGCAAGAGTTGACTGAAAGCATTGAAAACAAGAATGCCAATGAAAGTAAACTACCTGCTGCTGGCAAAAAAAGGTGAAAAGTAAGGAATATGTCTCCGAAAGTACTAAAAATTATGAAAAGAATCAAAGGCAACAGGCATTTCAAAACAGCTAAAAACAAGGAAGGACATGGCTCGTTTTCGATGATAACACGATGTTTTGCTTAGTTTTCAAAGAGGCGGCAGCTGTGGATGCGTCAGTAAGTCATAAGAACAGCTTTACCTCTGGAAATTACGAATTTAAATTAGAGACATAGAATGTACAAGGAATCCCATAACCACAAATCGGAAAAAGCTATTGTCGCTTTAAAGAACTGTCCATTTGGAACACCAGTCGTGAAATTCTTTTAGTTATGCTCCATTAAAAGCCATGGAGTGTTTATTCAAGTTTTTCATTTCAAACTAGAGGAAATTGAGGGCTACAGCTGTACTTAATTTTGGGATGGGCGACTAAGAATTCAAGGAAACTGGCCTGACTTGACACCAAGCACTGGAGTTCATTTTTAGTCCTGAAAAACTAAATTGTACCCTAAAATATAAGAACTTGTTCTGACCTCAATAAGTCTAGGTTCTTATATATGGGTTTTTACCATTGATAGTACAACTTATCTGTGAATATCTGCAAAAGGATACTAAGAATCAACTTTCTAACTTGCTCCATCTTGGAAGGTGTAATCAATGGTTCCTTGGCAACAATGTCATCAAGCAAGACATCCACATCAGTTCTAGAAACAAACATCCATGATAAGTATTGCTGTCATACATACATACATACTTTTATTTGGTAAAGCAGGTTAAGTTATAATGGCAGCACAAGGCTGATGTGGACCTGCATCTAAAATAAGCTATGATGTGAAAACTTTCCTTCCCATAGCTCATTTCTTTGGATACATGTTATAATGTTTACATGTAACAACCAATAACCATTGACTGGAACTTCAGTTTCCCTAAAAGTGTCATTAAACAAATCAGGGAGTGGGGTCTGATGGGTGTCATGGATATCCTATGTTTGCATGTGGCTCGACAGTCCTTTTAGGAACCATTTACCAAATTAATCTATTTTTAATAAGATTGAATATGGCTAAATGTAGGGCTGTCAATAAGGGCTGTATTACCCATAACACCTGTTATGACCGAGTATGTTTGATGTAATGGGTGAACAGGCCTGTTGTTGACACAATTTACCCACAATGTAACAAGTTTGCTATGGGTTTGACAAGCAAGGCGACATTTGTGTACAAGTAAATTAAAACTAAATGGCAGCCTTGGAATGTAATTTAGGCCACGTTAAATGCATATGGTAGTGTACATGAGGGGTTAGTGGTCTGTTGGGCTTTTTGTAGTTTACAGCTCTGCTTTGGATGTCAGTTCATTGCCCATGTTTTTTTTGCTGTCAGACTTTTCTAAGGGTAAGAATGGCAATTGTAGTACATTTAAGTATGTTTGTTTCCACTCTTTGTGTCATGGTGCTTGATAGTTGCCACTCACAGGGTTGTCATGGATGCCTTATGCACTGGGCTCAGACTGCTCTTGGATCCACCAAACTATTAGGAAACGTTCCCCAAGATGATATCTTTTCCAAAATGTGGGAGTTGTGAAATTAATTTTAGCAAAAGGAAAAATTAGTCAGAGTTAGGGGCATAACGATTCATATAAATTCCTTGTGATTCGATCAATTTTGATGATGCAAACAACATGACACACAATGTAAACAACAACCAACCCTAAACCCTCTATTTACAATGAGCATGTCACTCATGGTTTGCCTTATTTAGAAATTCTCATGGGATGGTACAAGAGCAACAATTTTACCACCCAACACAAAATGGTGCACAAACTGCAAACATCTTTACTCATCAATCAAAACCGCACATTTTAAAGAGTTCTGGATTCTGATTTCACAACTCACTGAGGGTACCTTTGGAAAGTTATGCAAAAAATTGAACCAAAATCGACATGTGGAATCAAAGAATCATGAACCAAAATGAACAGTATTATCACAATTAATCAAGAATTAGACTAGGAATACCTGCCAGTAGAGTGCTAATGACATTTGTGTGCCGAGAGAAAACTAACAAGTAACCAGAGTACAGACCATTTTTTAAAATGAAGCATTGTTTAAAAAACAGTGCAAAACTCACATGTTTTTCATTGTTTTTTAAAATGTTATTTTGATATCCACGTGAAAAATTGAAATTAGTCACACAGCTCTGGGCTTTGCAATAATTTACGACAAACAACATACACAACACAAGAAGCATAATAAATTCTCGTGAGCTGTTACTTCCGTACACGCACTTCCCAGACAGCAGGTGGACTTTGGACAAGAGCACTTTTGATCAGATAATTTTCAAACAAAGCTATCGTTGCAAGCTCCCTGAAATTTTGGAATAAGAAGACTATCCAAATTGATTTGCTAAGTTACCTGCAGCTTGACAGATAATGGCTTCTTGACAAACAGAGCTTAGACTGTTTTTCACTTTTGTGAACCCTAATACAGCTGTAGATAAGCACATGAACGACGACACAAACTAACAGTGACATGTTGTGTGACTCATGACTCGTTTTGTCGATCAAATTTGTGATTTCACGTACACTAGCTCGATTGGAAAGAGGCTTTATATTTCCCACTAATTATGTTTATAGTGAATATATTATATAAACAAGAGCCTCCATTTGGCCCGAAAATATGCTAGGATATTTGTCCGCGGACATTATCTGTTCCAAGAAGCGAACAGTTTTCCGAGAGCATAGCTCGAGGAAAACTGTGAGCTTCGAGGAACAGATAATGTCCAAGGACAAATATTCTAGCATATTTTCGCCCCAAATGGAGGCTATCGTGTTTATTATCCTTCAAATCTTTTTCGTTTTGAAAACTGGGGGATATTTAGCAACTATTCACCGAAGTGGAGGTGGCAATGCTAGCCACCGACACTGAGGTGAATAGTTGTTTCAGTATATACTAAAACAGTGAGATACTATACACCACAAAAAATTTATTTGGATGATTTCTTCACTTGTCACGGCCGCAAACGGGACGCCATTTTCTCTTGAGTTGCTCGGAGGTAAATAGCACAGGATATCTGGAGTTTGACGAGCCAATCAGCACGCGCGTTTAACACTATCCACTGTTTTAGTATATACTTATCTCGGATATCCCCCAGTTTTAGCTGGGTGATATTCGGTCACGTGACGTGTTTAGACCAATTGCGAGCGAGCGAAAAGATTTGATGGATTATAATTAAATATATTCAAGTGTATTTTTCCTTAGTTATCGCACGCTGACCGATTCTCTCAAGACAATTGACTGTTGTTTTGGCAAGATTGTTGTTTAGGCACGCTCACCATGACTGTCAAATTTGTATTTGAGCAAACTAGCTCGATAAAAAAGAGGCTTTATACACCCTCTGATTGAGTTTATAGTGATTATGTTCAAGTGGTTTTGTTTTTTGTTTCTTAAAAGGCACTCTGGCCGATCTTGTCAAAAAACATGTAATTGACTGTTTTGGCAAGCTACCCGGTAGACATGACTACTGTATGCATGCCACTACCACTTGCCGTGTTCGAGCTGATCTCGATAACTGCCTCGCTGGGCGATTTTTCAGCCTGCTAGTTGCTAGATTTATGACACTCAGGCTCCTAAAAACACTAAATTAAGTACACACAAGAAGACAATGCTCACGAGTGAATAATATCTATATTTCTCTAATCACCGTTTCCTGCCTAGTAGCCTACACAAGTACCGCGATACCATTGGATAACTCAAGACAATCACGAATGACGTCACTCTTACATTACCTTTTATTACCTTACTTTTTCATTCGAGATTTCATCTCCCTGTACCAAAATCAACTCACACACATGGCTATATAATGCTGCCACCTCGCCAGCCTCATGTCTTCGCTTGGCTGGCTTGTTGGCAATTAATCGTTACACCACTAGTCAGAGTAATATAATTATGTCATCAATAAGTTATCCCTGCCAATCAGTTTTTTGTATTCAAATTTCGGATGTGACATTCAATTCTTAACCTTAAGTACAAAACTGGTTTCCATGATTGACTCTGGAAAGCTGATACAATAACTAAGAACAATAATGCTACTGGCACCTTACAAAGCTCACAGCTTAATATTATTAATTATTAAACACAGGATCATTGGATAATGCAATTTAAGAGTTTTCATTGGCTAAGCTATCATGGTATATGAGCCATTATACCATGATCTACAAAAATGGCGAGCGTACAAGTGATTTTTTGGGCCTTTTTGTTTTTATTGTAGTCTAGTTTTCTATATTTTGGGGGCATTTTTAATTTAATAAAACAATAATTATTATTATTATTCCACTCGCACTAGCTTGTTGGATATGAGATGATTATAGCCAACACGCTCATGGAATAATTGTTAATTATACCACATATTAAATTAGAAATGTACAATGGAGCATTTAAAAGCTATTGCATCATTATTTAAAAGTAAAATTCTGGTCAGTAAAATTACTGATCACTGAACACATGCCATTAGAATCTTATACATGTATATCTCCCATTGTTACCTACAGCTGTAGCATAGTGAAGGTACTCACGTTGGTTTCAAATCCAACAAATCTATGGACTTCGACTTCATAATGCCAGATTGTTCATACTCCAGAATAATCCCTGTAAAAAAGAAATGTACTGATACCATCAGACTAGACAAGACCTGAAAGTACATGTATCTTTAATAAGAACTTCTTGACAAATTTTTTGTCAATTGTTCACTTACTGGATCACTCTTGTTGTTTACAAGCCTTTTTAAAGCTTTCATCGCACAGGCTGTAATTTACTACATCATACAGCTGAGCTATCTGTATATAATGAACAAAATTGTTAACAGATCATAATATGATCTATTTAACAATTAGATTATGAGCTCGAGATTTCTATGAGGTGATAGTTGATGAGGCCGAAGGCCGAATCAACTATCGCCTCATAGAAATCGAGAGCGAATAATCTAATTGTTTTAGTAGAATTCTAACTGAAATTAGCAAAAATAACGGTTTCCTATGATTTTTTCCACGCATTATTGGACTTTACGCTTAGACAAAGTTGCACGTATTGAACTGTCCTTGGCAAATTTGCAGTTGTTTACACGCGTACCCGCTTTCTCGATATTTTCAAGTTTTTAAAGTCAAGAAACCGTCAATGTGCTTCTTTTAGTTTTCTCAGGACTTTAGTTACACGTTTACATCTAAATTTCCTTCCAAAACCTCGGAAAAACTATAACAACATCGCATTTCGTTCTACGCGTTACTTGGCATTTTTTTTCTTTTCATGCAATGAGACTACGCTAAATTTATACTAAAGCGATTAGACTACTCTCCCTCATTTTCTGCAAGAGATATTGACTATCTGCTCGTAGAAAACTTGGGCTCGTGGTCTAATTGTTAATTACTATGCTGATTTACCAAGTAAGGTCAGCTGTACCTTACGCTCTGCTGACAGAATGATTAGAAGCTACAACATATGAAATAAAAGACAATATCTGATAGAAAATCAAGCAATAACACCAAAAACAATTTCCCATAGGAAGTCAAATAAATAAATTTCAAAGTTCAGAGAAACTGTGCATTCATCAGTAATGATATTTCTGACAAGTGAGCTACACTGTAGCGAATAAGGCTGAAATAGCTATTTTGTCAGCACGAGATATAACAAGGGCCTGGGTTCCAGGCCGGGGCATCATGGGTAGAAATGTAGGGGTATATAAGAACGGGTATAACACGTGGTTGTCATCTAGGCTTCAGAACCAACCACGATCTTTTCGTTTCATTTTGCTTAATTTTTTTGTTTATCTTTGTTTAGTTCTATCTATTTCAGGTACCATGCATCCAGTCCGGTAGGATCGGCTGTTCTAATTTCATTTTTGTAAAGCCTTCATAGGATGGACTTCAAATCGCTTGGAGCTTGAGCCAAGGTTCCTACCCAGATTTCCTGCACATTTTTTCCCCACAGGAGTTTTTTGTGGCAGATTTTTTCTGGCCTCCGTTCAAACTGCATTTGCTTTGTTAGCGGTTGCTCAGCTCTACTTGGTTTTTTGCTTATTTTCTTCTTCTTTTGTACCTTAGGTTTATATTGTAATTTATTTACATTGTACATAGGAGTCGATGTTTCCCACCCCAACTGGCCGGCAGCCTAACTGGCACAAAGCTTGAGAGCTGATATGGGGATGTAGGCCAAGATGGCCTGCTTATGTTAAATAGTTTGATGTAATGTCTGAGTTGATATTCCCCAGCCTAACTGGCAGTGTAACTGGCTCAAAGCTTGAGAGCTGATATGGGGGATGAAGGCCAAGATTGCCTGTTTATATTATAGTCTGATGTTATGTCAGAGTTGATGTTACCCAGCCTAACTGGCACAAAGCTCGCATATTGAGAACTGTTTTGGGGAGGTAGACCAAGATGACATGGTTATCTTACAGTCGAATGCAATGTCGGAGCTGACGTCCTCCAGCCTAACTGGTATCAAGACTGCTGAGTGCTTATCCGGAGAGAAGACCTAGTATTTTTTGTATTCACTGATAAGAGTGTTGTAGCTTACCAGCCCTGCTGGCACTAGCAAATGACTTATAAGTGTGGAGATTGCTTTATCTTTGCTAGCTTTCTAGGTTAAGTCATGATGTTATGTCGGAGCTGATGTTCCAACATGGCATGTCTATCTTATAGTCAAATGTAATGTCGGAGCTGATGTCCTCCAGCCTAACTGGTACCAAGACTGCCGAGCACTTATCTGTAGAAATAGGTCAAATTTTGGTTTATCCAGTAATAAGAGTGAATGTTGTAGCTCACCAGCCCTATTGGCACTAGCAAATGACCTGTAAGTGTGGAGATTGCTTCATGCTTGCTTGCTTTTCTAGGTTAAGGAGGCTCGAAAGGGTTTTAGGTGCACGTGTGCGCGCAGTCTACACATGTCATTACTAAGATGCACGTGTCAGCGGAATGAATCAAAATCAGAGGGAGAAGAGTAGAGAAAACAGATCTTGTAACATGTTAATGCAAATGCGAATGGTATAGCTCTCCCAAATTGGTTTTGGCTACTTTTCTTGTAACCCGTAAAACCATCGTAACGAAAAAATATCTCCTTGTCACAAAGAATACGTCCAGATGAAAGCCGGTCGTTTCACACTTGCAGGAACTCGATTGAGCGCGCGTGAACAACTTCGCGCATGCGTAAAGTGGGATCTAGTCGACCTTGACTTTTTCATATTTTCCAACTTCGTGCGCTAATATTTTCGCTTCCAGTCAGTGAATTTTTTTCAAGTTTTTGGTGACAACTAAGATCAATCGGATGCGTATATATACTAATTCTTAAAAAATTCTGTAGGTGGGAATAAAATTTAAAAAGCAAAAGTCAAAAATTATGTTTTTAATTCCTTCTGTCCTACAGAATTTTTCTAAAGTTACATATTTTGACGATCATTCCTAATAACATGTAATATAGGAGTTTGAGAAGATTTCACCAACCGTTCTCTTAAAAACACGATAGCTTTCGATTTTGGGGGTGCAACTGAATGCGTTAAATAGTTGCCATGGTAACAGGTTTTCTGGAAAAAATATGATGTAATGATTCTATGACGTTTCATTTATGTCTGTGGTAAATTTCACACCGATACGATAAACCAAACTGTAATTGGAAAAGAATTTGTAAAACTAGTCTGGGGAAGATAAAAACTGTTTCGAGCCACCTTAAGTCATGTAAATTGTAAACTGTTTGTGCTATACAGTGTTCGGGTTGGTTCTCACCAGGCCGTCCCAAAATAAACTTATTTGGTTCAGCGATGCTGTGTTATTTGTTGTGGAGTGGAGACAAAATCATGTATTTTCAGGTGTTTAATATGAAAGTCTTCGACATTTGCTTTCGACATCTGGTTTTGTTAGAAATGATTTTTTAAGAAGATATCTACAGTCACATAGGTTACAATACAAGCTTATAAAAGTGCCCATATCATCAAAATTTTTATTTTCCCATCTGATACTATATTTTATACAATGAACTTTGGCGAAAAATTTTTTTGATTTGGATAAAAAGCAATTTTTTAAATGAATTTTAACAACCTGAAAATCCTATTTTCTTGTGGTCTACCCATGCCATGGATCACATGATCGACATGCTTGTTTTACCTCTGTAAATTTAGCGTCGTAGTCCATGCAAAATTCTCCTTTCCAGCATTTTGTACGAACTACTAAGTTTAATTTACAGAGGTAAAATAAGCGAAATCAGTCAAGCCTGAAGTCACATGTTCCTTAATCTACATCACAACTAATTCCAAACCAAGGGAAGACTGGTGTGAATGGTAAACCGAAATAGCGGCAAATATGAACATTTTTAAAACTTCTAAAAAGATTGCATTTTATCTAAATCAATTTTTTTCACAGAAGTTCATTGGGTGATATATAGAATCAGATAAGAAAATAAAAATTTTGACAATATAAGCACTTTGATAATGTTGGTACAAAGTTATTGTCTGGTGGATTTCAAGGTTTGGTTGCCAGTGACATACATATCATGTAATATTTTCATGTTTTTCCTTGACACACACTGAGTGATACAGGAAGTAAACTGAATAGCCCTTATCACAGTTATCAGTAGATTGACATGCAAACAAGGCAAAAGGTCAATTCTGTATTGTGTTGACCCTTAGCCTCGTTTGTGTGCCACTCTAGACAAAGGAATATTTGACAGCAGGCTCAATTTCAATAACAGCTATTACTTCAGCCTCTATCAGAATATTCACTCTGGTTATTACTTCCTTCCTTGAGAATGGGCTTCAAATTATGTATCACAAGAACTCTATAACTGGACGCATCTTAAACACTAACTTAGCTATTACAAAACAATAAAATGGCATGTCCTGAAGGTGAGCCGAAGTTTGCAAAACATCTCGATACTGTGAGATCCATTTGTACTGTCACAAAATTATTGTTCTCTATTGAATTAAAATGTGTCAAGCTTCTGTACATTTGAACATTTTAAGACAAGATACTAACAATTCCTCAGGATAAAGGGCACATTCTTTACACACTTAATTTATGACTGATAAGGAGTTTTTTCCCGGAACATCTATAAAAATACCATTAAGCACTTTTTGTTACTTTAAACTAAAGCTATTAAATTCAAAGTGCTACATGACAACAACTTGTTGTTACATGCTTCACTATACTTCATCCTAATTTATTGCAGTCTGGCTCAGTTTTGGTTACTGTTTTCAAAATGCCACATCTCATTGGGACAGCACAGCAGAAATCTACTTCATCTATATATTAGCAAACAGAACATTACATGGCCGCTTGGGACTGACACTGTTTCACTTGTTCGCTGAGAATCCACAAACACATGTGATAAGCTTCTATACAGTAACTAGGTATACCTATCAATAGAGTGCCAACGAGCAAATAATTTGTGGTATGATAAGAGGTTTATTAATACAGCATGATGGATTTTTGGTTCTCTTCTGTTGCAAACATTACCGAGAGAAAATTATAACGTTTTTACCGGCCAGTAACATGACACCCCTTGGGGGCAAGGTTGCTTTGGTTCGTCACGCAATCCAGTAGCATATTGAGAATTCGAGGAGTATTGTCTGTCAGCTTCCCTGAATATCAAGAGTTTTGCAATGTATCGCTGCTTGGTCAAACTTTCAGTTCAATATGATGGGCAAAGTCAAAGTGAAAGTGAATACGCTAGTTTGATTGACGAACACGCTCATTTAATTCTGTGACAAACAGGTCCGATTTGTATTTTGAACACTGGATTTGCTCCAGTGGTTCGACTGCATGATAAACGCACTCATTCAGTTCTGTTCGGAAACCCTGCCGCCTGAACTTTCAGTTCAATATGCTAGATTTGAACACTGGATTTGCTCTAGTGGTTTGACTGATGAACACACTCTTTCAAAAAAACGCTGCTTGATAGAACTTTCAGTTCGATATAGGCAAACAGAGAAGGAATACACTGTTTCGATTCATGAGCATGCTCATTCAATTCTGTGGTGAACACGCTGGTTCAGTTTCCTGTCGATTTTGTGTCTGGGATTTGCTCTTGTGTAACAGTTTTCCTAAATATTTGTATTAGAGGTAGAGTTTTGTAAAGGGCACGCTGCCCGAGTGAACTTTCAGTTCGATAAAGTGAAAGAGGAAACACGCTAGTTTGATATGTTCTGATACTGAAATTGTTCACAGTTTGCTAAACCCAACAGCAAAGAAAACACTCACCTTCCACAAGAAAAGTCTAGATGTAAAGCACTTCCTGACTGGCTAAAAACTACAATGGCTCAAATAGTTCCGTCATTGCAATTGGCTAAAACCGAGTTTCTTACACCTTACACTTACACTTTCTGGAGCTTGAGCGAGAATTTTTCTGCAAACAGCATTCTTCGCGCGGCACTATTCTCCGCCGCCTCACCAGCATCTTCACTCGGCTGGCTCGTTGGCAATTAGCTTAATTAATAATATTTTAATTTAGTAAATTCTCAACTCCAAACTATTGCATTTCTAGCTTTTTGATTGGCTAAAAAAACTCCGGCTATGAGCCAATAGTCGGAGTTTTACGTCATATGGGATACGGAACCATAGCAATGGTGATCATTTTAGTAACTATGGCAACACCAATATCCTCACATGTGAAAGATAAAAATAGTACATTCACTGTGTGCGATGAAGATATGATTTTTTAGTAAAGGAGAAATCCTGGTATTTCACAGGTGTTTATGTAATAAGAAGTGATTACAACCAACTCGCGCTACGCGCTCGTTGGTTATTTTATCACTTCCTATCCAACGCGGGCTCATGGAATAATTGTTATGTATAGTATAGATCAAACATACCTGGGTAAATAAGCTATATCTACTTACTTCATCATCCTTAAAATTTGCAGCAACATTCGGGTTACGCTGCTTCCAAGACGTACTACAGTGATACTTAAAGGTGGCTTAGTGATCATAGCTTAGTCACACTTTTTCACAGCAGAGCAGTTTACCCGGGGGGGGGGGCGGTACTCCGAAAAATTTGGTGGGGGTGTGCGGTCCGCTTTCCCAATCCCTTACCTATTTATTGACCAAATTCGCATCATTCTCACCCTATTTATGACCTGACCAAATTTGAAGCCCTATTCATGACCTGACCTTACATCAAAATCATGTTTCAGACGTGCGTTGGATCCCTAGCTCAGACCAAAGTTAAATTACCGTAAGCATAATTTGTGAAGGGCTTTGGTTAATTTTTTCTTTTGGTTTCTTAAAAGCATACTTATATTGAGGCTAGAGTACAAAAACCCATACCTATTTATGACCAAAATGGCCAAAATCAGCAGAAATTGATACCCTATTTATGACTAAAACGGCTGAAAAACCATACCCTTTGGGCGAGTTTGGGGGCCGCACATACCTAATAGTTCATATAAGGGAGTAACCCCCCCCACCCCCCCCCCCCGCCAGGGAGCAATTACAGGCGCTAGGGTTACACTAGTGCCAGGGTAAACCCTAGCAGTCAGCTAACTGCCTTGTAAATGCTTGTTGAAAATGAGAAGAACTGTGCGACAGTGCGAGTGCCAGAGTAACCTTCTGCTAGGGAGCACTAGCATCCCAAACGACGAGCCTTGGTAAAACCCGTGACGGTCAAAATGTGACAACCATCACGGAAGCTTTTTAAGAAAATTTGGCCTTCATCGTCCACGGATCCGTCACGTATATGTCATGGACAACACCGTCACGGGTTTTACCCATTTTGACCGTCACGGATGTTCGACCGTCACCAGGCCCCAACGACAACGATTTTTCAGCGGCTTTTTTCAAGGAACGTATGCGTGAAATAACGTGCGCTCCGAACCCAAGCTATACTGTCTCGCACTTGTGGACACTTGTAGTCATAGTATTATATTGGTTGTTTACAGTATGAGAAGTTGACAGCCGAAGAACAACTATATAACTGGAAATAGTATGCGCTTAAAAAAATTCTTGTTACGCTATTATCCACCAGGTAAGTTATGTACAATTTGATGGCAATTCAAAAATTTAACGATTCATACGACAAGCATTGCATGCGATGTCCCG
>JAHPZR010043431.1:0-17164 GCA_019787425.1 Platygyra sinensis | reverse complement strand
TTGTTGATCGTGACTTTTGTAATATTTGGTGGCTCCTAAAGGAGCCGTTTGTTTGTGAGTCAAAGCTGATTTAAGCTTTGGATTTCTTCTCGGTCTTCTTGGGCAGAAGTACAGCCTGGATGTGGGAAGAACACCTCCCTGTGCGATGGTGACACCGGCGAGCAGTTTGTTCAACTCCTCGTCATTACGAACAGCCAGCTGAAGGTGACGGGGGATGATCCTCGTCTTCTTGTTGTCACGAGCAGCGTTGCCCGCCAACTCGAGGATCTCAGCGCTCAAATACTCGAGCACGGCAGCCAAGTACACTGGAGCACCGGCGCCAACACGCTCAGCGTAGTTGCCTTTGCGGAGAAGACGATGGATACGACCAACTGGGAACTGAAGCCCTGCTCGGGATGAGCGGCTCTTGGACTTGGTGCCCTTTGCTTTTCCTTTACCACGACCAGACATGTTTTGACGTTTGCAGTTTATTCTAACTTCACGCACGGAAATTGTGGAAGATTAGCTAATAATCCAGCTAACTGTCAAATTTTATAGGTTATTTCTTATGCAAGAAGGATCCAAAAGAACCAATTAAAACTTTGTTGTCTAATGACACTTCAAAAAGCTTTTGTGGATCAGGAAATGACATGCAAAAATTATTGACCCTGCAGTAACTAGTGAAATACCATGCAACGCACCAATCAGGGAACGGAGATTTCGATCCGTATGTTAATCGATCTTATAGTCATTCTAGTATAATACGAGTCAGGTCCGAGTTGTTAGGCATTTCAAATCCATTCTGATCTACAGACATGGCACCCAAAGTAGCAGGAAAGAAAGGCGAGAAGAAAGCCGGTAAGGGCAAAGGCCGCCGCTGATGGAAAGAAGAAGAGAAGGGGAAAGAGAAAGGAAAGCTATGCTATCTACATCTACAAGGTGTTGAAGCAAGTTCACCCTGACACTGGTATCTCCAGCAAAGCCATGGGCATCATGAACTCCTTCGTCAACGACATCTTCGAGCGCATCGCCACCGAAGCTTCCCGCCTTGCCCACTACAACAAGAAATCAACCATCAGCTCCCGCGAGATCCAAACTGCCATCAGGCTGCTTCTGCCCGGTGAAACTGGCCAAACACGCCGTGAGTGAAGGAACCAAGGCTGTGACCAAGTACACTAGCAGCAAGTGAACTCACTTTGTGAGTTTCGCGCCAAACAAACGGCTCCTTTAGGAGCCACCAAATGATACAAAAGTCAATGAACAATGAATACAGGTTGCCATCAAAAGATCTGAAGCTAGTAAAAGCTTTAAAAGTATCCCATCTATACTATTCTAGCTTCCTGTGTCCTTTTTAAATGTAACACACCGAACCAGATAGCAAATCAAAAATTCATCAACTCAGTATCGTAACAAGGGAATCTAGAAGTGCGACAGAAGTTAATGATTGCATTTAATGGCACTATATTTTTCTTGAAGAGTTAGGAAATAAACCGACGAAATACACCAAATTCTGATATTATTTTGGTTTAACGCTTACATAACATAGTGCAACCGGCAATGCAAAGCACCACATTTCCCTTCCTTCGCTGATTTCGAGGACCAAAACCCAAGTACCCTCGAGTACTATTCGAGATCAGTAACGTATGCCATTTATCCTTCTCATGAAATAACTTCGCCGTATATCAGCGTACAATTATGCTTATTTTATTCGAACTCGTCTTTGTTCATTTCTTGAACATTTCTAAAGGAAGCCAGCACAAACAAGCACAAACCAAACAAAGCGCGCTTTTTTGGCCAATCAGCTTGTGCTATCTTTATTCAATGATTGCATAACCTGTTGTAAACTAATATCCGCCATCTTGAGTTAGTTTTGGCACCGGTGTTTGCAAACATTTCACCGAATTTGCCGCAGAAAGCGATCTCAAGCCGTATCATGGGGGTCCTAAACATTCAGGAGCATTTACGACATCGTCGTAATAGAGATGTGGTAGAAAATCACGACTTTGATGAGTGAGTATCGTAAAATAAGGAAGCATTTGTTTTATTTTTGCGCGCCGAAGTTCGGGGGCAAAAAGCCGGTAGGTTCTGTTGTTTGTGTTATCCATCTAGATCTTTTGTTGTCATGTACAACTTTTTCATATTTCCCAAGTAACTGAAAGGGTTTGAAAAAATTTAGAATAATGTGCACATTTTGAAGTGTAGCTCGAACCTCTGGACGACCTTTGATCGCATTGTAAATACTGAAAACAGGGGAGTTGTCAAGGAAATTTTCAGCTTATTTGGCGCAATCTTGTGATCGTTGTATCCTGGTTATGTTAAACACACTTTCCACGCTTACAATCCTCTCCAGACTACAGAAGATCTAAGAGATCACAGCCGCAGTAAGCTGTTTCAGCTGTAAGATGCCACGTATTATTTTAGAATCGAAGTAAATTTTCTCTCTTAGTGTTTTGGAGGAGAGGTTTCTGAACCTGCTAACGTTCAACCTCCACAACAAGAACCTAATCAGAGAAGGCATACTCGTAATCGATCACAGAAGAGCAAAATACAATATTATAACAGCAGAAATACTGGACGAAAGGCCAAAACTGGAAACAGACCAATGAGGAGGCATGAGAATAGTAAGTCTTCAATTGGCCAGGGAGGGGAGGGAGGGGCCTGGGTTGTCATTCATCGCCCTTACCAGAAACCTCAGATGAAAGGGGGCAGCGTGGCAGAGTGGTTAGAGCATAGGTCCTGGGTTCAAATCCTGTTCTGACAACTAGCTGATGTTGTTATTGGTAGCCCCCGAGTTCAGCTTCTAGGCTATGTTTGTAAATAGCCAACTGGTCTGCCTCCTGCCAATTAGAATTCTTAACCTAGTTATGTTTATTTGAATATTTGTTTACATTGGTCCTGATAAGCCCCATTGGGGAGTGGCCAATTATATATACACATACACATGTACACACGAAAACAACTTCATTTCTCCATGGCTTAAGCCAAACAATTGCAAAAGTGCAAGATATTAGAGCCTCCACCCCTCTTCCTGTCTAACCAACAAATTGGTAAATACACCTTAGAAGTCTCTGCCCATCACATCCAAAGTATCTTATTTGCTACTCTGTGGGAGATCTAGCGGTTATGAAACAGACAATTTTGAGGCCCCATTAGCGGGTGGGGGTACTGAGTATCCCATATCCCATTAATTTTTGGCTAAATCCTGTTTCCCATTACTTCCAAATACTTGATATAAAAATCTCATTTCCCATCAATTTTTCCCAAAATATACTGTATACCAAAAACCCCTAATGGGATATCTTTCAAGTCCTTCTCAAAAGAAGCCCCCCTTTTCCCAGGGAGGAGTATTTTGCACTGGCAATGCAGTTGCCCTTAATTAACTCACATATGGTCTAGTGGAGAGATGGTGAAAACAGTAAAAAATGATCAACAAAGGGACATTGTCCTGATGTGATACCACATTCTCACAACCAACATTCAATGAAATGTAGGCATTCAATAAGGTCAGAATTCTTGTTTGCATCTCCCAGATTTCCTGGCTGACGTAATCTGTAAGATGTTTTATGCTGATGATTATTATTTTATTCATTTCAGTGTGCTTTTTGTTGAGTTTGGTTGACCATGAGGAGATTGGAGAACTTGATTTCTCTGATATTGTCAGCAGCAAACAGTCCATGTTTGCAACACTTTTAACAAATGAGGAAAACATGAAGGTATGGTTGCTGATTACTCAAGTATTACCAGTACATGATAAAACCCTGTCAACAGTTAACCGGATTTGTAGTGGATTTATTATTTTCCACTCCAGAGAGCAGATTCAAAAATATCCAGATTTGCTTAATGCATGTGGAAGAAGCTGTATCCAGAAGGAAGAAATATCTGGATACGTTTTGACAGGGCCTAAGATGTTTATTATATGGCAAACAAGGACAGTTTTTAAAAACTCATTGAATGCAACTGTTTTGTACTGGCATTTAGCTTGCAATTATGGCAATGAGTGGAATTTAATTCCACCAACATTTGCTTGTCCTCTTTACTTTTTTCTCATCAGGCTTATAAGCACTTCCATGAATAAGTATTCAGTTGTTGAGTTACTTTTTTGTAAAAAAAATACCTCTTAGTCAACGCATCAAGTATGTTGTGGATGGGTCAATGGATCAGTGAGTGAGTGAGAGATGTATGTATGTCACACCAATCAAATCGGGTCTACTATAAACAGCCAATCAAATTTCTTGTTTTAAAGGTAAATGGTATATGAGAAGATTTGATCCCGATACAGTTCAGAACGGCCATATTTATTCTTCTATAAAAGAGGAGGAAGTATTCATATACTGGGTTTTTTCCTTCGGCAAATTCGGTGGGTTAGGTTGAGGATTTTAGTTATGGACGAGATGAGCCTTGAGGTTTGAAACAGTGCGTGAGCTAGTTGTATGCAAATGAACGAGATGTTATTTTTAGTTACAAAGGTAACTTGATATTTTTGTTTTTCACAAGGAGTAAATTCAATTAGACGTCACGCATCGTTGCTTCTAGTTCTTAGGAATGTCTTAGGGGAGACAAGACTATTTTGATTCGAAAGAGTTCGAACGTTTACAATAGGTACAGGTAACGATTGTTTTGTTCTTGTTGCATGGAAATATAGACAGATATTTTAAATTATTTTTAGTTACAAACAGTAATTTGACACTTGTTTTTCACAAGGGAGTAAATTCAATTAGAGCTAACCAATCGTCAGCACCTGTTCCCACGAGATGCTTGCTATTTTTAGTTACAAATGGTAACTTGACACTTTCGTTTTTCGTGTTGGAGAATTAAAATAGTTCGCACGAGATGTTTGCTATTTTAGTTATAAATGGTAACTTGACACTTCTATTTTTGCTATGGGAATAAATTCAATGGGAGCTTACAAATTGTCGGCTTTTGTTTCCAGGATATTAAACAAAAAAGCTTTCATTTCTAGACTGTTTTTATGTCTCTGCAGTAGCAGTTTATAGCTTTATTTGATGACATTCATTTCAGTTCGATATTTTTTTAAGACTGCGTGGCGTCAACTTAAAGTGCAAAATCAGACTTTCAATGTATCAGAAAGTTTTTTTTCTCTTTCTTTCTATTTTTGGTGAAGTAGTGTTGTTTTGTAAAAAGGGTACACCTACGACTTGAACAAAATGCGAAAAGTTCTCTTAACGGCTTGAGTATTTTTGAGCAAAAATTCCTCTTGGGGTTGAAAGGGCTATGAGATTGGTGAGTGACAGAGAGTTATGCATTTGCGCATGTCACACAAATCACAGTGTGGGTTGTAACAAAGAACGAATCAAATTGCCTGTTAGAAAATAAGATGATATCTATAGTAATTTGGAGACGTGTCAGGTTACTGTAGTTTGTTTAGTAAAACATTATACATGTCATCGATTCAGAATTCTGCTATCTCTGAAACCTTTCAGTTCACAAAAAAATAACTCTTGCACGCCTTGCGTGCCTATGTTTAGGAAATAGTCCATGATTTTGCATCATAATTTGTAACTTTTTCACTGCAAAATAACATCGATCTAGATGGGAAAATCTGGACTGCTTTCAATATGAATTCCAGCCAATCAAATTTGTGAATGTTGTAGTTCCTAGTCCTTGCGAGACAGAGCCTATAATAAAAAGACGACATCACACAGCGGGATGAAGATTTTGATTTTATAGTGGTAACAACAGTTTATGAACAAGCACAACAATTAACATCTTCAAGCCACTGTGTAGTTTTCTTTCTGACCATTTGTGCCAAAAAACAAAATCATTTGAAATCAATATCTTAACTATTGAGAATATGGAAAATATGCAACTTGGGTGTCAGGTGTTGTTTCATTTGAAATTTACAAGTGGTGTATTTTCGAGTAAAACATTTGTGTCTATATGATAATTAAGATCAACTTTTTAACATCATGGGTGACAAATTATACCTTTTAAGGTGTTAATGTGACATTCTGACACAAAATTTCAGCACAAGGCCCTGGAAATTATTAGAATTTTGACAAAATTCACTTGAAATTATTTCCTAATTTCAGGAGTATACCATTTGAATGCCCATAATATTGCCCAAGAGCGAGTGATAAGCGTTTAATTATGCAAAAAGTACTAATTTTCATATATTGTCAAGCAGAAAGAAAATCATCAGTAAGGTGGTACTGTATGAAGCGGTAAAATTAAATCCACAGTTCAACTGTATGATCTCTCATAAATTCACTTGTATCTTCACTATCTATGGGTATATTACAAACTCGCAACATGACCAGCTCCCAGTTGGCTTGATAAGCTCAGTAGATGGAGCACTGCACCAGTATCACATAGGTCATGCTTTCAAATCCTGTTGAAGCCTGATTTTTTTATCTTTAAAATCACAGCTGCTTTAGCTGTAAATACCCAACTGCGATGATTATTCAAGTCTCCATATCTTTCTCCACAGTTCAAAGATATGCACTTTCATATATAGAGGTGACACTGTGGTGAATGTACTGTCAAATTCTCAAATCTAGCATTATAAGTAATTTTTGCACTAATTTGCAAAATAAAATAAGTTGATGATCAACAGTAAAGAGATGTTAAATTTTGATTTTGAGACTCAAAGGGTTAAGTTTCCATGTTTTCAGATCTGGAATGAGTTTGTGAGCCTTTCTGAAGAAGAACAAGAAGTCATCATATCACGCAAGACCAAAACAATGGCTCCTGACAAGGACACTAACTGGGGCAATACAAATGAAGACAGGAACATTCCCACAGAGCAAGGTAGACATAAATTTATGTAAGGAAACAATCCAGCAATCCAAAGTTTGTGTAAACGAGGCTTGCTACCCTCTGTTACCAAGTTGCTATTTCATTTCACGTTTTACCTGTACTACAGGTTTTCAGGATTTGTTACTTGGCCATTTAAGGCCCTATTATTAGGTTTGAAGTTATATGGCTTATTTACCATGCATGAGGTCAAGATGGCTGGATATTGGCCATATTCTTGTTTGTTATTTATGGACTGAGATGGAGTTTGAAGTCCCAAAAATGAAGAAATAACCAGCCACCTTGACCAAACAAGGTTGGTCAATGAGGAATTTATTATAAGGCTATAGGGAAATTTTCTTGTGTGACACAGCAACTAGTCCCAAGTGGGCCAGATGGCATTTATCTTGCTCAACCTTGCCTGCTTGGGAGCCAATCAAAATGCCAGGATTTGGTTCATCTTGCCCATTGATGGAGTAAACCATGACAATTTCATGTTCCTACAAAATATACACAGAGCTACCTTGCAAACTCTTGCATTTTTTATAATTCGAGTGAATTAATCTTATTATCTCTTAGATGCCGTGGCAATTGCAGAGAAGTCTTTCAACAGAATTGAAGACCGAATAAGAGGAACGCTCAAGAAGAAACGTTTCCCAATGGTAAGTACAGACTACACTGTTTTGATTTCGGTCTCTCTAAAATTTTTTAATCTCTTAAATCCAGTACTAGAAGTAGTGGCAGGAATTGCAGATTGGGAAATAACAAAGCAGTTTTTCTTCCAAATGTGATCATAACACAGTGGCCGTGAAACTTACATGACATTTTATTTAAATCATTTCTCATAGGGCAGTAATAATTTAATTTGTCCAGTTTTGTGTAGGTTTGAAGAATCTAGTAACAATAGTTTAATTGCTCAATGTGTTCATAGACTTATTTTTATTTAGGGTGGACTTAAGCACCATGAAGAGGAGGTGATCTCATATTTTTCTGATGACCCCAGCGCAATCATGATCTCAACTGTACCCTCCAGGTATATCTAAACATACAAATTTTGTTGCCACCTGTAGTTTTGTTGTCCCTTCTACATTGTAGTTCCATTGAGAAAAATGTTTGTAATGCACGCAATTTTATTTTAATGTGCATGCCATCAAATGGTCTGACTTCAAGGTACTTTTTCCAAAACAAAACATTGGTATTACAGAAGTCCCACCACGCAAACTCTCTTCACCACTAATCCTTCACCTTTATGTTAGGTAATTGCAGTCCATCATTTACCATGAAGACCTCGAACTACGAGTTGTGTTCAGTTGTATGTTAAAATTACTATATTATTATAATTATAATGAACGCATTTGAAAAAGAGAATTTTTCAATCGAGGGCTGAAAGCCTATTGTGTAGGGTAGTTGATGTAAAACCAGTTAATTTTCATTGGAAATTGTGATGGTTTCTAAAATTTATAACAGTTGTTTGTTTTAACATTAAAATGTACTTTTAAACAGTTTTGACCGGTTGTTGGTGCATGGAGTGTGTCAGTTCCTGGATCTGAAATCGGCGAGTGAGTATATTGCAAAAAATAGTTACAACTTCCTTTAAAAATACCCTTTCACTTTTAGCAAGGGATTGGTTTTAAGTATACATTTAACTTCAAGGAGCAGTGTCACGAGGATTTTGTTGTTTTAGGTCAATTCTGTGCTAAAATAATTACTTTGAGGCTTTAATCATAAACAAAATGCTTCTGTAAAGCTACGGCAAAGATATCAAATGAATTTTATCAGAGAGGGCTAACCATAATAAATTTCTTGAGGATTTTTGGAACATGCAACATCAAAACCAATTTTTTCAAGTTTCAATCCAATTCCATCCGTGCCATCCGTAGTGACAGGCGACTTGAAACAGTTTCGGTACTTTCATATAGTCTTCAATAACAAAACTAGATTATTAGTTTTGGAATTCAATTCATGCAAAGGCACCTTCTAGCTTTTTATAAAGTTGCCAAATAGTGTGACAATGCCCCTTTAAGATCCAAAACAATCTAGTGAAAGATTTCATTGTACTATCTACATGACTGTACATCTACACTTAGTAAAGTCGGTAAAAATCATTAGATATCAAACCAACTATACTTGTTAGTTCATATTTCCCCATTCTAGGACACTCTCTTCAATACCGAAAGGGTATTATTCACTGTAATGTGAAAATCTCCCTACCCTTTCATTTTGCCCAAATTGTTAGCAATATCACAAGTTGTTACGATTAATGTAATAATATTTGAATAAATTGTTGAAATGTACTGTAAATGTAGGTACAATCTTGACTAGCTGATAAGTAGAGGGTTAAATTTGATACACAAAAAGTGTCTCTTAAAAGAGCATTTCCAGCCACCACTAAACTACTCATCTGATTTTTTTCTAAGGTGTGAACCACAATGGAGAACGCATCATGGAGATTGAAAATAATCAGGAGACATTTTGTGTTCCCTCCCTCCTACTCTCGCAATATTTAGAACAGCACAGATAACATTCACTTAAAAAAAAATAAACATTGTATCTGATGAGATCTTAATAATCTTAGTAATCTTATAGAAACTTCATTTCTGTAGAATAAATTAAAAAATAACCATTATTTACCTTTGGCAGTGTTTATAGCACAAGTGCTAGTGGGGCCATGCAAACAACTGAAACATATATTTCAAATCGAAGATAGCATTGTTAAGAATGCAACTTGGCCAGAGGCAAACTAGTTGGCTATTTACATGTGTGGCCAAGGATGGTCAGGCTGTGACTCAAACCCATGACCAATGAATTGTGAGTCTAACACCTTGACCACTCTGTCATGCTGCCTCTTGGAGTTGGTCCTAGACATCACAAGATGTTCCAATCATATTTGTATTACATTAATACTCTTCCATTGACGATGTGAAAAAGATAGACAAATCAGTCATTTATCAATAAAATTCCAGAAAATTTCCATACCTCCCCCACGGAAGGGATTTTTTCTAAGACCCCCCACCCCTCTGGAAATTCCAATTAAGCTTCATACATTTCTTTAAAATTTTTGGCTTTACAGAACCTCCCCAGGAAATTTCAATCCCTTCTGTGGGGGGAGTATGAATATTTTCTGGAACTGCACATTATTCCTTACTGTTGTAAACAGTATTTAGAAATCATCAAACGTTATTTTCTTCAGAAGTGAATTATGTGATATGATAAACTCAACATGAGAAAAATACTAACAGTTTAACACAATCATAGAATGTTGTGGTATGATACAATGGAATGCTATTAAAAACAAGTTAGAAGTTATTGGACAGGTATGATCTGTATTAACTTTGAACTCTTACAAAGTTAATAGTTAAGCAAGGGTTGGTGGTTAGCCTAACCCTAACCCACTTTGAATCTCAGCCTTGATGCTTTGCTAAATAGCAACCATACATAGCCACAGGCATTTACTGGTAGTCGGAAGGCTTAATTTGGTCCCTAGGATCTAAACATACTTACGCCAACACTTACCCCTCAACACACCCCAGACCTCAGACCCCAGCCCCCCTCCACCCAAACCTTTGAAGCTTTTAGCTAAAACATAGTTAGGCCAACCCTTACACCTCTCTCCCCTCCCACACCACCACCACCACAACCTTTGAAACTTTTAGGCTTAGGTCATGTTCTATTGCGATCAACCATTTCAACTGGTTGAAATGGAGTAAATCCTGAAATTAGTCTTTATGCAAGCTGCAGTATACAATCACACAACATAATCATGCAGATGGTACCCCTGCTTAGTCCCAAGTTAGTAGGCTACCATACCTTGCCCAAAGGAATGGCCTGCCCCTCCCTCTACCCTCCAAAATGCTATGAGAATTCAATCACATCAAACACTTGAGGCTGGTTTTCACAAGAGCATAAGCATAATTTACGCTGAAATTGTATGCCTGTGCTTATGCTCTAGAAAAAAACCAGCCTTTAGAAAGGTACAATTATTAAAATTGAAAATAAATATAATAGCATCAAGTGCCAACTAGTTAAACATTTACTTTTCCAGGACAACTGACAAAAGAAAATGTACCTCACTTTATTGGTTAAATAATGGAAAGTCAACTCAATTGTCACTCCGAGCCCATAATTTTGACTTTCTAAAATGCAAAAAATTACATTAAATTACATCTTCCTGAGTTTTCCCTCTTATATGACTGTTAACTAGTACACCCCCCAGCATTTCATGATCAGTTAATAAATTTCTCATTACAAGTTGCAGTATATCAAAGCAGGAAGATTACAGGAATTTAACACCTAATCCTTTCTGGTGAAATGTAACATTCTCTTAAGAAAATTACAAAGACTCTAGATAAAGAAAGTTAGAGCTGGAGAATTTGGCTGAGCAAAGACATGATTATAAAATGATTTTCACAAAATGTCAAAAAGAGGAGTCCTTTTCCTGTATATTGATATATTTTTGCTAGAAATTTCAAAAGCCTAACTAACAGTACTTTCTGATGTCACCCACATTTCAGATACCTGTATTTATCTCACATTGACATAAACTTCAATAATACATGGGGTTGTAAATGGATTCAAAACCCCATTTTTTTCCTGAGGAGAAACATGACATCTCCAGGCCCCGGTTGTTCAAAGGCTGGATAACGCTATCCACTGGATAAATCACTATCCAGTGGATAGCGTGGTTTGTTTTGTCAACACTTATCCACTGGATAGCGATTTATCTGGTGGATAGCGTTATCCAGCCTTTGAACAACCGGGGCCAGGTCTTCAAGTTTGCTGTGTCTCTGTCGTCCCCTGGCATGATTATCGTTGACAAGGCTTGGCTTGCACCCTGTAGAACTTTGTTCCTACAGGAACTCGAAACCTGTTGTGTGGCTACAAAAAAAGACCAAATCTGAATCAACTAAAAAAGTTAATACATGTTAAAGCACTTATTACAAGTTGCTCTAACATTCATGCACGTCTTGGTTAAACCAACTATAGATTAAATGCACAAAAACAATGAAACATATGCTTAATAATTGATTATAATAATGAGGGCAAAAGACAATATTGAATCATCCATGCTAAATGATAAGCTGAGAGGTAAAATGGGTAGCCTGTGAACACAGACAGATTCCAGGCTTTGTTTGCAAGCAATTTAACGGGAAGAGCTTTAGTCATTCCAAAGAGACCACTCAACCCAATCTCATGATTACACAAAGCTAGGTACTCCTCAATAGGCCACTGCAGAAACGCGAGACAACTGGGAAAAGGTATGGTTGTTTTGCGCTTGTTTGAAAAACTAAGACAGTCAAATGAAAGATTAACTAAATTTGAGAGTCTTTACCTCGAATAGAAGTATTTGGAGGAGAAAAATGGCAAGATGGTAGCTCTTCAAATATCACCTAAAATGGAGAGTTTGTATCCTTGGGTAGACCAGCCACAAAATTATAAGGGTTTATAAAAATTATGGAATTTTGCAACTTTTGCAAGGCTCCCATTTGGACAATTTTCTCTTAAACTTGGTTGGGTAGCTTTTCATTCATCAACGTTTTAGTTGAAATGTTTAGATTTTCAATCTAATCAATATAAGAAACTCGCCCCAGTGCTCTCATGTTTCTGCAATGGGCACAACCGTGTTAAACAGACAAGAAACAAAATAATATTCTCAAGGAAAATCTAAGTGTTCTGATTGGTTCTTTCTTAGTCAAGATTTTGCCATACAGACTGTTTCTATGATTATAAGCTGCTGTAACTTTTTTGTTTTGTGCGATATAGAAGAATACTTACTGATCTAGCGTGTTCAAGCTGTACAGGGGAAAATTGGAGAGAGGTCATTATTGTACAGACCCTGTTCCTCTCTGTCTATATTGTCATGACCTCAGTCCAGTATTCCCCAGTATACTCTGGGTTAGTAAGAGGTTAGTCTTTTTCCAAAATTCAAGACCTTGTACCTTTTTAGCTTGACAATACTCTTTATCTGTCATCTGTGCCAACATCCACGGTCTAAAACAAATCAAATGTGAAGCCTCTTATAAACAATAAAGGGACTAGGTCACACCCTAACACGAACTGGCAACATGATCTGGCAACTTAACAACCTAATGATACAAATTGGACTAAACTTGATTCTCACATAACTGACAATAAATAAATTGTACCTATTTTATTCAAAGTCTAATTTCAACCTTTTTTGGTTGGCATATCTTTTTCCCCATGTTCACCATGCCCATATGAAAATAATTGTTTAATAAAAAGCCTTACCGTATCTTTGGGCCACCTGGAAAGGGACAAGAGAACAGCAAATTAGAAATAATGCCCTACGAAAAGTTAAGAATAAACCTTTCTTAAGTGCATTAGATGCATTGTGGCAGGTCAGTCTAAACTTGAAAGTAAACTTGATAGCAGTGGTACGTTGTCTAGAATAAAAACAATAGAGAGCTTAAAACCACAATGGCAATAGCAGCAGCAATGTTGCTAAACAAACTGAAGGTTTAAAGAGCAGAACAATGGCTCTGCACTATTGTTATAATTCTATGTACATTTCTTTGCAGTCCTCTGCCAAACAAGAAAGTGAAATGACCAAGTTCTGTGTTGTCTGGAGAATCTGAACCCCAACAGCTAATATTTTAAATTTTTATTTAGGATTTATCAATGTGTCCTAGATTCAGTTTCATAATAGCTTTGACACAGATAAACAAAGTAAATGACTTTAGGGTACCGCAAGATTCAAAGGTAAAATATAAGTTCACTTTTTAATCGACGTTGTCCTTGGCATCGCTGTCATGGTTTCTTACTTATAATGACTATTAAAAACTTGGCAGAGACAATAAATAATACTAACTGATAGGTTATAGTAATCGGACTGAGTGGAGTACAATTCAAGGAATAATTGCACCAGTAATTTCAAAATAAGACCAGCCTGAAGTGCAAGGTCGATTTGAAATTACAAGCACAATTACTCCCTGAATTGTACAACACAAGGTCCAATTACTAATTAATTGGATCTATAACAAATTTTGTAATTTAAGCTTAAGCGCTTTCCACAAGTTTTGAAAACTACAGGAAACATAGCAAAGGAAGCCAATAAAGTGCATGTAATTGCCAAATCACGTGGGTGTCCAATTACAAAAAGACACCTGTAATTGGATACCCATGTGATCACGAGCCGATTTTCTTGACAAATAGGCATGCGGAGAACCAATCATAATCAGGAATTTTGTCATAACTTTACTACTAAATCTACCTCTGATTTAATATATTAATGTTAAAAGTCCAGTGCTAAGTATGCCTTGGAAGCCCCAAAAGGTCATTAACAGAAATTTACTCCGTCACCAAGAAAGAGCATTATTACTGCACTCACTTGTTGCAATATCGAGTCCACTCATGGAATCAGGATGTAAAAAGAACAGCGTCTGTCCTGTACTTAACACAAGATAGTTTTCATATCGTTCATCAAACACCAAAAGAATCAGGTCACCAGTCTGAAAGCTACACAAAAGGAACTGATTAACATAATGTCGTGATGTTCAAGTTAGTCCTAAGAATGAATACAGGCTTCATCATTCTTTCTCAGGGCAAAATAACTTTCCTGTGTCCACAAGTCTGAGATGAGTTGTTTTTGTCCAGTCTCAGATGAGTAAAACCAACAAATTACTCAACTGACAGGATAAGTACAATTTACCATGTGTAAAAATTTCTTTTCTTGGCCTTTTAAGATCTCGGGTTAATAGCCTGCATAGAAAATATAATTGCAGCGTTTTCTTTAAGATTTTAAGTAGCTGGAGTTTTGTGAAAAGTAGACAGTTGTGGGACCCGATAAACATCATCTCCTCGACATATCTTGACTTGTGAAGCAATGAAAGTAGCCGGCGAAACCTGGCAGAGAAGCTGGCAAACTTCGCCGGCTGCCGGCTATTATATACAACCCTGAATTGAGAAGTAACTTGTCTGCAATGAGTTTGTTTCACTGTCATAAGCTACACCTACCATGTGTGCTTGTTTCAGAAAATGCAGACGGTATATAAAACTATTTCCAGCTCCTACACTAACAGACTAACAAAATTGAATTCAGTGTTTTAGTTCACTTTTATTGAACTGTCTTGTAGATGAGTGATATGCTGATAAAGCACTATGCTTTATTACTAACTCTTCTTGTTTTGGTAGTGGGCAACATATTTTGCTTGACATCTAATTTCTGAAGAGTGGATATTATGTCCTGACAACCAAAATCTGGAAAATAGCTGCCTGATGGATGAGTGAAATAAAAGAAAGTTTTTTGGCCTGTTGCTATCAGAGCTGTTGCCCTTCTTAGCCTATTGACAGATTTCATACGGTGGGGGCCTGGGTATGAGTCTGTGCATTATGGGATTGAAAACAAAAGACCCATATATTCAGAAAGAGCACACCTAGGCTCGATTACCAGCCACTGTTCGGGAAATGAGCCCGCGCTCCTCCCCCGAATGCACGGCTGGACACATGAGTATTCTTTTGTTAGTCTTAACCAATCAGATAACCGCCCGCAGATTTTTGTCGGGCATAAATTTACCTCGCCAGTTTGGATTGCGGCCTGTGATGGCAGACGATGTGGAATTGATAAATGGTACACAAGAGGAGTTCAGGGACAATAAATATCGAAAGTTTAAAAATTCACAATGAAAAACGCTAGAAAGGTTTGTCAATAGCCAAGAGGTGTTCATTTTTCAGCTAACAATGTATGAATCTTTGGGTTCCGGAACGCCAGATTTAACAAAGTCAACAAAGAGTCAGATCAAGCTAGACGTTGAGCTCAAGAGACGAACCAGTCAGGCAAATAGAAGTATTACGATTTATAAGGATATCGACACGTCTTTGGCGAACCTGACAAAATTATTTTTTAAATGAGCTACATCGTGGGTGAAACAAACCGACTAGCAAAACATACGTGACAAATTGCAGCAGAAAACCATGCACACCAACACGTCACCTTTGACAGATCTTGACATGCCTTGCATGACCAGTTTGCTAAAGCACAGTCCAATGGCGCTCCTCTACTCAAAAAGCGAACTCTTCCATAGAGTACAGCACTCGTGCAGCAATAATGTAAAACAAAATAGGTTGGAAAGGCCAAAATAAAAAAAATAGAACGGGAAATGCACAAATGTTTAGAGCCGAAGGTTGTAATCAGATAATGTTTCCGGCGACCAGGAGCACCACATGAGTTAAATTATGAATTGATGTCACAGCCATGGTTTCCTGTTCATGCGTCCAGCCGTTCTTCTTGGGGAGGGTAGACCAGACACGAGAGAGCGGCGGAAATCGAGCCTAGAGCACACCAAGCTTTACAAAATCCTCAAGTTTCATCTTAATTGGGTCAATATTGAAAAAGATACAGCCATTCAAAAACTTCAAAATTTGCAAAGAAATGTATGGATTTCCGGACAAGTGTCCAGCAATCCATACATTTGTTAGTAAATTTTGAAGTTTTTGAATGGCTGTATCTTGTTCAATATTGGCCCAATTAACACAAAACTTGAGGATTTTGTAAAGCTCTGTGTGCTCTTTCTGAATATATGGGTCTTGTGTTGTTAATCCCATAATAGACAGACTCATACCCAGGCCCTCACGGTATGAAATCTGGCAATGGACCGTCACTCAAGAAAGAGGTGGCCCTGGAGGCTCTTGATTTGATTGGCTAGATTCTTGAACTAAGATTTCCAGATTGTGTAATGAAGTCAACCATGATAGATATTTGTCAATCAATACCTTTGATTCACACTCAATCAATGTCTTGATTGACACTCAATCAACACTCAATTGACAGCTAGTCAATGGTCTGTCCACACTCGACTCAATGGCATGTCTGCAAAAATTAGTCAAATCTTGACCAAGATGTTGAGAAAAGACAGTATTGATCAAGTATCAATCAGGAGTCAATTGAGAATTGGCACTCGACTGCAGATGCCTTTAGAACACAAGATCCAGATTTTCACCAATTATACACCTGGACTACATAATCAAATTATAACAAAGCATGATCTTACTCTCTGAGGGAGATTTTATCCATCTTTGATGATGCTGCAGTTGCTCCAGCTAATTGCTGCATCTGACTCTGTAAAACATAAAAGGTACAATGTTCATGTACATTTTAACAATTATTTCCCTTTTATTCTCAAGATTGAAATATCAGTTGTCCTAGTAACAGATTAGCACTGTACGTTTCTTTGGATGTTAGATATTGAAGGATGATTTTCCTACAATTTAATACATTTGTACAAATGTTGGAGAAAAATGATGTTGACCTTGTAAATTGGGAATGAATAAATCTGTCTCTTAACATATCCTTGAAAATTAACTTATTAATCTTTACCAGATGCTAAGGTGTTAAACAGGCATATAAGTGAAAGGTATAGGTATGCACAGAAGGATCAAACATGGAATATTCAAAAATTTATTCACGGCAAAAGCATTT
>JAHPZR010043429.1:12500-13964 GCA_019787425.1 Platygyra sinensis | reverse complement strand
GAAACTGTGGTGCTGTGTCAGTGGGAGTATTACACAATATTTTGGTTTTATCAACTGAGTTGATAATGTGAATTAGCCACCGTAAAGAGATTCGGAAGCTGACATTTCAAGCATTGAGCCCCGGCCAAATGATCGCAACATACCAACGCAACATATCGCAACATTGTTGGGCGCAACATGTTGCATGCGTTTGACCACCCTGTTGCGACATGTTGCGACGTGTTGGGTGTTGTTGGCTCAAGTTTGAAAATGGCCAAATTTGAGCCAACAACACTCAACACGTTGCAAGATGTTGCAACAGGGTGGCCAAACGCACGCAACATGTTGCGCCCAACAATGTTGCGATATGTTGCGTTGGCATGTTGGGATCGTTTGGCCGGGGCTTTAGCCCTTCATCAGAGGAACTTGATTAACATGGTTTAGTTGTTTTGTGTTCCTATGGATATGTTACTGTAATATACTGTAATATCAGAACAGCACAGTTACAGTGCAGACTTAAATATATCTGAATATGCAGCCATCTTCCTAACTTCAGGTGATATATGTTTTCTGAACATAAAGTTTGGACATTGAAATATTGTCTGAGGAATTGCCTGAGTGAAATCCATCTAGATTATTAACAGCTTCTACATCATATTGTATGCGATTCTACCAACAACAATAATTATTCTTATTCAATCTGTTTTCTCTACTAAAATATAGATGGAAGAGATGGTGGTTGGGAGTGGTGTATTTTGGTACCCCTCCCAACGCCTGAATGCCTTAGCAGAGGGGAAGACCATAGGAACGATGACATCCTATTTATTGGATGTCATGTTTGACAAAGAAAAACTGAGCATTTCGAATTTAAAGGGAGGAGGCAACTGTGGCTACCAGCAGCTGTGCCCCAGAACAGTAGGGGCCATTACAGGTATGCTCTTGGAAAAAAAAAGATTGATCAAAATTCGATATGCACCATTATAGAAAAATACAGGACTAATTAACACTTAGATTTATTTAACTGTACATTATAACCATTTATGAAAACCTTCAAACAGTGCATTGATGTACTTGATTCACACACAACAAGGACAGTCACTACATTTGTGTAACAATTAAATTTAATTTGATGGGTATAAAGCATCAGAGATTAGAAAATTAAAACTTGCATGTTCAGTTATAAGAACTAATATAACCCACACAGGTTTAATTTTTCTCGACCTTTCACCGGTCACTAATTTTCTAAATTGTTGCAGTTCTGCAAAACATAGGATTTTGTTTACAAAATTTTAAGAAAAACATGGCACTCATGAGTTTTACAAACATTGTTTCGGCAGTTGCCTCTGCCATCTTCAGTGTGAAACAAACAATAAATTACAGTGAATTACAATACTAATAGCAATAATTAGGACTGTGATAATAGTAATTTAAAGTCATAGTCCTAATTATTGCTATTATTGTAATTTCTCAAGTATTTATATTTCA
>JAHPZR010043429.1:0-7500 GCA_019787425.1 Platygyra sinensis | reverse complement strand
TACCAACAGGCCATTTACAAATTATCTTAAGCCTCTTTCTCAATTAAGCACAAGTCTTTACCCATGCATCCTTTTATATGAAAATTAGATTTCATTTGCATGTTGTGGACCAGGCCTTACTTTCAAAGTCAGACTTAAGACAATTATACACTGAGTTATATTTAAACCAAAACATTAAGCCAGATAAAGGGCCCTCAACTCTGCTCTACTTTTCTTTTTGACACTCCTCTCCTTGCTGCTGTACATTTGTCTTGTATTGCTTTTCTCACTATTGACACTTTTGAGTCTCCAAACTGGGACTGTACAAATGCTGTCAAGAGAGAAGCAAGATGTCAAAAAGTCAATTCATCACTATTAATTGGCATAATTATTTTTAGCTGGTGAAGTATGTAACTTGTTTGTGTGGTTGAAATAACTTGACATTTTATTCAGTTGATAGCCAAACCCAAAATATTTTGTAAACAATTCTTCCAAATGGTCTGGAAAAAAGCAGTGATGAGATAAATTTTAAGAGAAACACGACACTCTAGGCTCGATTTCCGCCCTGAACAGCGGCTAGTAATCGAGCCTAACGACACTCCTGAGTTTTACTAACATGTTTCGGCAGTTGTCTCTGCCATCTTCAGTGTGAAATGAACAATAAATTACAGTGAAATATAAATACTTGAGAAATTACAATAATAGCAATAATTAGGACTATGACTTTAAATTACTATTATCACAGTCCTAATTATTGCTATTAGTATTGTAATTCACTGTAATTTATTGTTTGTTTCACACTGAAGATGGCAGAGGCAACTGCCGAAACAATGTTTGTAAAACTCATGAGTGCCATGTTTTTCTTAAAATTTTGTAAACAAAATCCTATGTTTTGCAGAACTGCAACAATTTAGAAAATTAGTGACCGGTGAAAGGTCGAGAAAAATTAAACCTGTGTGGGTTATATTAGTT
This sequence comes from Platygyra sinensis, assembly GCA_019787425.1. Taxonomy (NCBI): domain Eukaryota; kingdom Metazoa; phylum Cnidaria; class Anthozoa; order Scleractinia; family Merulinidae; genus Platygyra; species Platygyra sinensis. The sequence goes on along the minus strand of JAHPZR010043429.1, from coordinate 6,549 downwards.
CTTATAACTGAACATGCAAGTTTTAATTTTCTAATCTCTGATGCTTTATACCCATCAAATTAAATTTAATTGTTACACAAATGTAGTGACTGTCCTTGTTGTGTGTGAATCAAGTACATCAATGCACTGTTTGAAGGTTTTCATAAATGGTTATAATGTACAGTTAAATAAATCTAAGTGTTAATTAGTCCTGTATTTTTCTATAATGGTGCATATCGAATTTTGATCAATCTTTTTTTTTCCAAGAGCATACCTGTAATGGCCCCTACTGTTCTGGGGCACAGCTGCTGGTAGCCACAGTTGCCTCCTCCCTTTAAATTCGAAATGCTCAGTTTTTCTTTGTCAAACATGACATCCAATAAATAGGATGTCATCGTTCCTATGGTCTTCCCCTCTGCTAAGGCATTCAGGCGTTGGGAGGGGTACCAAAATACACCACTCCCAACCACCATCTCTTCCATCTATATTTTAGTAGAGAAAACAGATTGAATAAGAATAATTATTGTTGTTGGTAGAATCGCATACAATATGATGTAGAAGCTGTTAATAATCTAGATGGATTTCACTCAGGCAATTCCTCAGACAATATTTCAATGTCCAAACTTTATGTTCAGAAAACATATATCACCTGAAGTTAGGAAGATGGCTGCATATTCAGATATATTTAAGTCTGCACTGTAACTGTGCTGTTCTGATATTACAGTATATTACAGTAACATATCCATAGGAACACAAAACAACTAAACCATGTTAATCAAGTTCCTCTGATGAAGGGCTAAAGCCCCGGCCAAACGATCCCAACATGCCAACGCAACATATCGCAACATTGTTGGGCGCAACATGTTGCGTGCGTTTGGCCACCCTGTTGCAACATCTTGCAACGTGTTGAGTGTTGTTGGCTCAAATTTGGCCATTTTCAAACTTGAGCCAACAACACCCAACACGTCGCAACATGTCGCAACAGGGTGGTCAAACGCATGCAACATGTTGCGCCCAACAATGTTGCGATATGTTGCGTTGGTATGTTGCGATCATTTGGCCGGGGCTCAATGCTTGAAATGTCAGCTTCCGAATCTCTTTACGGTGGCTAATTCACATTATCAACTCAGTTGATAAAACCAAAATATTGTGTAATACTCCCACTGACACAGCACCACAGTTTCTTTAGAAATTTACCCCCTTTATTCCTCTGAAATGTAACTGAGTCTCTTTAGGAAAGCAAGGTTTTTTGTGGCCATGTGATGGCAGAGATCATATAGCATTAATTTAAATCACTTAGTATGTAATGTATACAGTACATGTAGCAAAAAAGTAAATAGTTACATGTAAAGGTTTAGCTTTCAGTCTGAGTGGTGTGCAAGAAAATACTGTTTTCATCATCCATGTTGTCATAATTAAAAACATAAAGCATTATGTTATTGTTGTTTTTTTACATGGCATTTATATGTATTTCCAGTGCTATGTGTACCTTATATTTCGTTGCTGAAACTGGAGAAATCACCCCAGCAAGAGGTTTCTCATCGGTTTCACCAAGTAAACTTGACTGCTCTGAAATATTAAACAAGGCAAATTTGCGATTGCCTATTGGCATGAACCATGGCTATGGGCATATGACATGACATACAGTAGCATGCATGCTTAGCTTTTAAAGATTTTGTTTACTATGGTTGTAAAGAGTCTGTGCCTTGTACCTAGGTAGGCAAAGGAATCACCTGTTTTTGAGGGGACATGACAACAAATAAGCCTCTAATATAATTGCTATTTTCTATCAATTAGTCAAACTACCTGCATGTATATTTTGCATGTCTCTCTATTTTATCATAAAAATTGCTCAAGTTGAGCTTTTTTCTTTATAGTGTTAATCTTGATCTGAACCAGAAACAGCGTTCTAAACCTGCCTCTGTATAAATGTAGGATAAATTAATTGAATTCCTGAATTTTGGTAAATTGGGAAGTGACTGGAAACTGACAAACTGGAAAGACAAGTGTTATGATCATTTGTGTAAAGTTCCTAAACATGCAAAAAAACCAGTATCTCTATGATAATGATAGGAATTCTTACCGTTTAACTTCCTTTGGAGTTCTTCTACTTTGAATTTCATTTTTTTAATCTCTTCTCGCAAGAGAATGCTCTCTTGGCAGCCACATTGACCTGGTGTAGATAAGTAAATTGAGGTAAACTATTATAAGTCAATAGAAATTACTGTCGGTACTTGCCTTTCACTCTTTGCAGGTAAATGATGTGGGGCTTGAAATTATAACACTGGCAAACTCACAAAATGCAAGTTATTTTGATAATCTGCGAGTGAGAAAAATATCAGCTAACAAACGTTTGCCAGGTATTTTCATGCAGACTTCCCAAACATTTGGAAAGAATTTGCTAGTGGAAAAACTATCTTACTGGCAAAACATTGCAAGTGGATTGAAATGTTAACTTCGAGCCCTGAGTGGGACAACAATTTACTCCTGAATACAATTAGATGAGTTATTTATTTCATTATTTTTTGTTAAAACTATTTTAAAACTTTTCTCTCTCTATTTTGACAGAACAATAATAATTATGAGATAGGTGCAAATTTGGGAAATGGTAAATGGTAAATGTTGAACTTGTGTGTTTGACGTTTGAATTTAGCAGGACTGTGAACAGCGTCTTACAAAATCACCTTTTTGTTCCCTAGAAGAAGCATCCGATGCTGGTCTTTTTCTCAAAGGTGTACTTGTAGAGTGTACACCTGTAAATAGAAAAAGATCATCAATCAATTGATGCAATTTGTTATTGTTTAGATTTCATTCTCAGTGTAAATGTATACAGCTGATGATGGTACGAATTACACTCTAAATAGAGTCATGCATTCCAAAACTTCTCTCTCTGCTTCTCTCACAGATCAGTTATATGTAGGTTCTAAGGTGTTTGGGAAAATTAGGTAAAGGTTAACCTCGTGCTTGACATTTGAAATTTGTAATGCAAATAACAGCCCAACATTTTCACCTTGCTTTGTCCTAAAATAGTCATCTAATGATACAGCATTTCTTGGTGTGCTTGTAGAGTGTGCACCTGTGGAGAGAAAGAGATGAACAAAAAATTCCTTTTTCAAATATTTTAGATCTATAGCTTCCTCAGTGCAGATGCATGCTAGTTGATTGGGGTGCAAGTTACTGTACACTAGCTACAACAACAGTAAATGCCCTTAAGGGCTCTGTAGTGTTGGTTGTATTGTGAAATAGTTGTGTTCATTAAAATCCACAAGATGGTCAATTTTGTCCAAAAAAAAACCTGTAACTGGTGCAACATTTTCTAGTCCATCTTTTTCAAGCTTAACTGTATTCTAGTACTACTAATTCAGCAACTGCCATTTTAATGTGAAGAACCATATCTTATTACAACTTTTGACAATGTGCACAATTCCAAAGAAGATTGCCAAGACAATCTGCTTGTCATGTAGCATGCATTCATGAATGGTCATGTAGAAAGTTGGGACCAACATGCATTGTATTCTCATATTGCAAATTTACTAGGAACCCATGCAAACTTACTTTGTTTGTAACTGTCATGCAGCTTCCTTCTGGAAGGCAGAGTTTTCTGGACATCTTGGAACATAAATTTGGAGTATAAATTCAGATAATCTCTACTATCATTAAATTCATCAAGTAGTCTACTAGAAATACCGGTTCAAACAGATAATATCCAGAACAGAAATTAAGATTACCCTCTTGAAAAAGTTCCTTCGCCATCAGAAGTAGCATAGTAATCATCTATTAAGGGGCAGTCCTCATGCTGATTATTAATTGGCAGACTACAGATACTTTCCACATCTGAATCATCATCATCATTAGGAAGCACTTCCTGGGAATGTGCCTGAGAATTAGAAATGTCAAGGCTTTTCCTCCATGGTCCACCCTTAGTAGCTTTTTTTCCTTTAGCCACTCTGCTTATGTCTTTTTTCTTCTTGATTTGTTTCTCTTCTCTGTCACTTTCAATCTTCTCTGTCACTATCAATAAAGTTCAAAGTTCAAAGTTTCACACTGCACCACATGGACTGAATTGGGTAAAAATTTTAAGAGTTTTCGAGTCACTGTTTTGGAGGTTTGCCTTTCCTTATTATTTGTTTCAATGGGGTGTGTCATGACATTGCTGTAACTCTTTGATATACATTGTAAGCTATTTAGCTATTCTTTTTCTCATTACAGTAAGAGAGCATTATTGGTCTCATTATATGTGGCTAAATGTAATTTAGGCTAAGTTAAAATCAAGCCAATGCTGGTCAGCGGTGGTCAGGGAATCATGAGCCTGAGGTGACATCTATTGGCGATGAGTTTAATAAGATCTCCTTGATTTTGTTCAACAAGATATATATACATGTACTCTTACCATGCTGAAAGTATTGTCAATTACACTGGAGTTAAAACATGTACAGTCTGCTTTATTTGATATTTGATAGTCCTATCTGGGTAAATAGGTGTACCTGGGAGTTTTCTTTTTTGGGATTCCTTGGTCTTGGTTTTGTTAGGGACTGCACTTCTGGAGGCTGGAACCATGGCATGCCTTGCTTTGTTGTTGTTGCATTGGGAGGGGTAGTCCTTGTCTTGCTGAGCATGCACACCTCTGTCCTCTGAAATATCCCATAAGGATGCTCCTCCTGTGAACATGCCCCAGAGTAACCCTCAAACTGTTTGGCTTGCTCAAGCCTTCTTTTTAGCAACGTGTCCCTTGTTGCCTTTGCAGCGCAGCCTTTTACTCTTAGCCTCCCTCCTTATCTCACTTCCCTTATTCTTTGTGTGTTGCTCGTCCTCACAGTCACTGCCACTCTCGGCATGGACCTCTTCGACTTAGTTTCAGAAGAGCATGAAAAAACATAACAATAAGGTCAGACACTATGTTAAATTTTCTAGGGATGGCATCAGCTCTAGACCCCCCTCATATTTGCTACTGGATAGTCACTCACTGAGAACAGTCCAGGCTTAAACCTTGTTTCACTACATCCCAAGAATGCAATTTTATTACAAGTTTAATCAACCAATAAAATTGATATTTCCCTAAGGATCAACCAAATAGCACTTGGATGTGTCCAATACTTGCATGGTATATAATACTAATAATGAAAATAATAATAATATAATAGTATAATTTTGGCAGGAAAGTAAAATGACTGCCTGAAGTTAAGAAGTATTTGTTTGCACTTGCAGCCAGTTCTGGGCATTTATAGATTGCAGTGAGTTTCAAGATTAAGATTGTGGTGCCAACTTCCCCACTAAAAACATATTCATACAAAGGATTGATCCCCAATAAATCCTGCAGAGGCAGTGGATACAAAAAAGGATTGCTGCAAGCTGAAAAAGTCCACACCCCCATCACTTTTAAACTGGTCCATCCCTTACAGGCAGTTCTAGTTTAAGTCTTTGTTTAGATCTACCTGGCTTTTTCCTTTTCTTGGTACCTCCTGTTTTAGGGGCTGTTCTTCTGCACTTCTGCTTTTTTCCTGTTGGCTTATTTGCCACACTTCTTAAATACTCAAGATCTAAAACATTATAGAGATAAAAAGACATTGGAAGAGGTATTCCATGAATGTGAATGAACTAAAAATTATGCAAAAGAATGCTCTTAATTAGTTATCTTGTCATTACTTAATTGTTTTCTTGTCATTATTTTGTTAGTCACTTCAACGGTCAGCTTTTTACTGTAATACTATATAGGCTTTTATCATTGTTGTTTAAATTGTAACGTCTTTTCCCAGTTGTAAACATTCCCTGAAGAAGTCAGGCCTGTGCCTGACGAAATATTGGAAAATACAAAACATTTAACCCAACCGTGCGGTCACCCTTTCTGTGTTCAGTTTCTTCGAGCCTTTAAATGTGCTGATCAGAACCTACCAGGTTCCGGTACTTTTGATTTGTCCGTTGGCCCTTTCTAGAATTTAAAGTTTTTTTCTTATTAGTACCAGGAACAGCTTGCTATTAAACAGCCACATCACTTTTTATTGGTTGTTCAGAAACAAATACTCTTCAACTGCAATCAGGCAGCATAAGTCAATATTGAAATCAGTTATCACAAGGCTGTCCATGTAGTCCCTATAGCATGTATTTTTAATCTAATAATAATTATTTAAAATGGGTTTTAAAAATTATTATAATATGTTTGTTCAAATGGTCTCACCTCCAATTTCCACAATAAAAGCGGGATACCACTCTCTGTGCTTGGCATCCTTCCACAATGCTTCACATGATGCACCTTTTGCTATCTCACTGAAGTTTCTTATTTCCCCATGACTGACAATCGCCTTGATGTTGTCTTCTTTAAAGACAACAAGGTAGTGGTCTATACACACAGGAAACCAAAAAAATATGGAGCCATTAATAAGTAGCATTTATTTATTATTCTACATTTTGGAGCTAACTGGTAAGTATATACGTTGCTAGTGTGGTAGTAGGTTTAAGTTCAGCTTATTACAAACTGGAATGAACCGGAAAAAAAGGATACTTAGTGAAAACAGGATGGAATGCGATGTTGCAATGACGGCCTCAGTGAGCCATAGATTACGCCGATCGAACAAC
>JAHPZR010043428.1:5000-14066 GCA_019787425.1 Platygyra sinensis | reverse complement strand
TCTATGGCTCACTGAGGCCGTCATTTCAACATCGCATTCCATCCTGTTTTCACTAAGTATCCTTTTTTCCGGTTCATTCCAGTTTGTAATAAGCTGAATTAAACCTACTACCACACTAGCAACGAATATACTTACCAGTTAGCTCCAAAATGTAGAATAATAAATAAATGCTACTTATTAATGGCCTCCATATTTTTTTGGTTCCTGTGTGTATAGACCACTACCTTGTTGTCTTTAAAGAAGACAACATCAAGGCGATTGTCAGTCATGGGGAAATAAGAAACTTCAGTGAGATAGCAAAAGGTGCATCATGTGAAGCGTTGTGGAAGGATGCCAAGCACAGAGAGTGGTATCCCGCTTTTATGTGGAAATTGGAGGTGAGACCATTTGAACAAACAATATAAAATAATTTTTAAAAACCCATTTTAAATAATTATTATTAGATTAAAAATACATGCTATAGGGACTACATGGACCAGCCTTGTGAATAACTGATTTCAATATTGACTTATGCTGCCTGATTGCAGTTGAAGAGTATTTGTTTCTGAACAACCAATAAAAAGTGATGTGGCTGTTTAATAGCAAGCTGTTCCTGGTACTAATAAGAAAAAAACTTTAAATTCTAGAAAGGGCCAAACGGACAAATCAAAAGTACCGGAACCTGGTAGGTTCTGATCAGCACATTTAAAGGCTCGAAGAAACTGAACACAGAAAGGTGACGCACGGTTGGGTTAAATGTTTTATTTTGTATTTTCCACTATTTCGTCAGGCACGGCCTGACTGCTTCAGGGAAATGTTTACAACTGGTTTTTTTTGGAAAAGAGGTTTACAAATTTAAACAAACAATGATAAATAGCCTAATAGTAGTATTACCCCCCCCCAGTAAAAAGCTGACCCGTTGAAGTGACTAACAAAATAATGGACAAGGAAAACAATTTAAGTAATGGACAAGATACACTAAGTAAGAGCCATTCTTTTTGCATCAATTAGTAGTTCATTCACATTCATGGCATAACCTCTTGCAATGTCTTTTTATCTCTATAATGTTTTAGATCTTGAGTATTTAAGAAGTGTTGGCAAATAAGCCCAACAGGAAAAAAAGCAGAAGTGCACGAAGAACAGAACCCTAAAAACAGGACTGGCGGTACCAAGAAAAGGAAAAAGCCAGGTAGATCTAAACAAAGACTTAAACTAGAACTGCGGGGGGGTGGGGGGTGGGGGTGGTTTGCTGTAAGGGAAGCGACCCGTTAAAAAGTGATGGGGAGTGTGGGTACTTTTTCAGCTTGCAGCAAATCTCTTTTTTGAATCCACTGCCTCCTGTCAGGATTTATGGGGGATCAAACCTTTGTATGAATACGTTTTACGTGGGGAAGTTGGACACCACAATCTTACTCTTGAAACTACCACTTGCAATCTATAAAATGCCCAGAACTGAGCTGCCAAGTGCAAACAAATACTTCTTAAACTTCCAGGCAGTCATTTTACTTTCCTCGCCAAAATTATACATATTATATTATTATTATTTTCATTATTAGTATTATATACCATGCAAGGTATGGGACCACTCCAAGTGCTATTTGGTTTGATCCTTCAGGGGAATATCAATTTTATTGGTTGATTAAACTTGTAATAAAATTGCATTCTTGGGATGTAGCCCATCGGTGAGCCTTGAAACAAGGTTTTAAGCCGGGACCTGTTCTCAGTGAGTGACTATCCAGTACGCAAATATGAGGGGGGTCTAGAGGCTGATTGCCAATCCCTAGAAAATTCAACATAGTGTCTGACCTTATTCATTTTTTGTTATGTTTTTTCATGCTCTTCTGAAAACTAAGTCGAAGAAGGTCCATGCCGAGAGTGGCAAGTGACTGTGAGGGGGGGAGGACAGAGACAACACACGAAGGAATAAGGGAAAGTGAGGGACAAGGAGGGAGGCTAAGAGTAAACCGGCTGCCGCTGACAAAGGCAACACAAGGGGACACCGTTGCTAAAAAGAAGGCTTGAGCAAGCAAACAGTTTGAGGGTTACTCTGGGGCATGTTCACAGGAGGAGCATCCTTATGGGATATTTCAGAGGACAGAGGTGTGCATGCTCAGCAAGACAAGGACTACCCTCCCAATGCAAACAACAACAAAGCAAGGCATGCCATGGTTCCAGCCTCCAGAAGTGCAGTCCCTAACAAAACCAAGACCAAGGGAATCCCAAAAAAGAAAAACCCAGGTACACCTATTTACCCAGATAGGACTATCAAATATCAAATAAAGCAGACTGTACATGTTTTAACTCCAGTGTAATTGACAATACTTCAGCATGGTAAGAGTACATGTATATATATCTTGTTGAACAAAATCAAGGAGATCTTATTAAACTCATCGCCAATAGATGTCACCTCAGGCTCATGATTCCCTGACCACCGCTGACCAGCATTGGCTTGATTTTAACTTAGCCTAAATTACATTTAGCCACATATAATGAGACCAATAATGCTCTCTTACTGTAATGAGAAAAAGAATAGCTAAATAGCTACAATGTATATCAAAGAGTTACAGCAATGTCATGACACCCCCCATTGAAAACAAATAATAAGGAAAGGCAAACCTCCAAAACAGTGACTCGAAAACTCTTAAAATTTTTACCCAATTCAGTCCATGTGGTGCAGTGTGAAACTTTGAACTTTGAACTTTATTGATAGTGACAGAGAAGATTGAAAGTGACAGAGAAGAGAAACAAATCAAGAAGAAAAAAGACATAAGCAGAGTGGCTAAAGGAAAAAAAGCTACTAAGGGTGGACCATGGAGGAAAAGCCTTGACATTTCTAATTCTCAGGCACATTCCCAGGAAGTGCTTCCTAATGATGATGATGATTCAGATGTGGAAAGTATCTGTAGTCTGCCAATTAATAATCAGCATGAGGACTGCCCCTTAATAGATGATTACTATGCTACTTCTGATGGCGAAGGAACTTTTCAAGAGGGTAATCTTAATTTCTGTTCTGGATATTATCTGTTTGAACCGGTATTTCTAGTAGACTACTTGATGAATTTAATGATAGTAGAGATTATCTGAATTTATACTCCAAATTTATGTTCCAAGATGTCCAGAAAACTCTGCCTTCCAGAAGGAAGCTGCATGACAGTTACAAACAAAGTAAGTTTGCATGGGTTCCTAGTAAATTTGCAATATGAGAATACAATGCATGTTGGTCCCAACTTTCTACATGACCATTCATGAATGCATGCTACATGACAAGCAGATTGTCTTGGCAATCTTCTTTGGAATTGTGCACATTGTCAAAAGTTGTAATAAGATATGGTTCTTCACATTAAAATGGCAGTTGCTGAATTAGTAGTACTAGAATACAGTTAAGCTTGAAAAAGATGGACTAGAAAATGTTGCACCAGTTACAGGTTTTTTTTTGGACAAAATTGACCATCTTGTGGATTTTAATGAACACAACTATTTCACAATACAACCAACACTACAGAGCCCTTAAGGGCATTTACTGTTGTTGTAGCTAGTGTACAGTAACTTGCACCCCAATCAACTAGCATGCATCTGCACTGAGGAAGCTATAGATCTAAAATATTTGAAAAAGGAATTTTTTGTTCATCTCTTTCTCTCCACAGGTGCACACTCTACAAGCACACCAAGAAATGCTGTATCATTAGATGACTATTTTAGGACAAAGCAAGGTGAAAATGTTGGGCTGTTATTTGCATTACAAATTTCAAATGTCAAGCACGAGGTTAACCTTTACCTAATTTTCCCAAACACCTTAGAACCTACATATAACTGATCTGTGAGAGAAGCAGAGAGAGAAGTTTTGGAATGCATGACTCTATTTAGAGTGTAATTCGTACCATCATCAGCTGTATACATTTACACTGAGAATGAAATCTAAACAATAACAAATTGCATCAATTGATTGATGATCTTTTTCTATTTACAGGTGTACACTCTACAAGTACACCTTTGAGAAAAAGACCAGCATCGGATGCTTCTTCTAGGGAACAAAAAGGTGATTTTGTAAGACGCTGTTCACAGTCCTGCTAAATTCAAACGTCAAACACACAAGTTCAACATTTACCATTTACCATTTCCCAAATTTGCACCTATCTCATAATTATTATTGTTCTGTCAAAATAGAGAGAGAAAAGTTTTAAAATAGTTTTAACAAAAAATAATGAAATAAATAACTCATCTAATTGTATTCAGGAGTAAATTGTTGTCCCACTCAGGGCTCGAAGTTAACATTTCAATCCACTTGCAATGTTTTGCCAGTAAGATAGTTTTTCCACTAGCAAATTCTTTCCAAATGTTTGGGAAGTCTGCATGAAAATACCTGGCAAACGTTTGTTAGCTGATATTTTTCTCACTCGCAGATTATCAAAATAACTTGCATTTTGTGAGTTTGCCAGTGTTATAATTTCAAGCCCCACATCATTTACCTGCAAAGAGTGAAAGGCAAGTACCGACAGTAATTTCTATTGACTTATAATAGTTTACCTCAATTTACTTATCTACACCAGGTCAATGTGGCTGCCAAGAGAGCATTCTCTTGCGAGAAGAGATTAAAAAAATGAAATTCAAAGTAGAAGAACTCCAAAGGAAGTTAAACGGTAAGAATTCCTATCATTATCATAGAGATACTGGTTTTTTTGCATGTTTAGGAACTTTACACAAATGATCATAACACTTGTCTTTCCAGTTTGTCAGTTTCCAGTCACTTCCCAATTTACCAAAATTCAGGAATTCAATTAATTTATCCTACATTTATACAGAGGCAGGTTTAGAACGCTGTTTCTGGTTCAGATCAAGATTAACACTATAAAGAAAAAAGCTCAACTTGAGCAATTTTTATGATAAAATAGAGAGACATGCAAAATATACATGCAGGTAGTTTGACTAATTGATAGAAAATAGCAATTATATTAGAGGCTTATTTGTTGTCATGTCCCTCAAAAAACAGGTGATTCCTTTGCCTACCTAGGTACAAGGCACAGACTCTTTACAACCATAGTAAACAAAATCTTTAAAAGCTAAGCATGCATGCTACTGTATGTCATGTCATATGCCCATAGCCATGGTTCATGCCAATAGGCAATCGCAAATTTGCCTTGTTTAATATTTCAGAGCAGTCAAGTTTACTTGGTGAAACCGATGAGAAACCTCTTGCTGGGGTGATTTCTCCAGTTTCAGCAACGAAATATAAGGTACACATAGCACTGGAAATACATATAAATGCCATGTAAAAAAACAACAATAACATAATGCTTTATGTTTTTAATTATGACAACATGGATGATGAAAACAGTATTTCTTGCACACCACTCAGACTGAAAGCTAAACCTTTACATGTAACTATTTACTTTTTTGCTACATGTACTGTATACATTACATACTAAGTGATTTAAATTAATGCTATATGATCTCTGCCATCACATGGCCACAAAAAACCTTGCTTTCCTAAAGAGACTCAGTTACATTTCAGAGGAATAAAGGGGGTAAATTTCTAAAGAAACTGTGGTGCTGTGTCAGTGGGAGTATTACACAATATTTTGGTTTTATCAACTGAGTTGATAATGTGAATTAGCCACCGTAAAGAGATTCGGAAGCTGACATTTCAAGCATTGAGCCCCGGCCAAATGATCGCAACATACCAACGCAACATATCGCAACATTGTTGGGCGCAACATGTTGCATGCGTTTGACCACCCTGTTGCGACATGTTGCGACGTGTTGGGTGTTGTTGGCTCAAGTTTGAAAATGGCCAAATTTGAGCCAACAACACTCAAACACGTTGCAAGATGTTGCAACAGGGTGGCCAAACGCACGCAACATGTTGCGCCCAACAATGTTGCGATATGTTGCGTTGGCATGTTGGGATCGTTTGGCCGGGGCTTTAGCCCTTCATCAGAGGAACTTGATTAACATGGTTTAGTTGTTTTGTGTTCCTATGGATATGTTACTGTAATATACTGTAATATCAGAACAGCACAGTTACAGTGCAGACTTAAATATATCTGAATATGCAGCCATCTTCCTAACTTCAGGTGATATATGTTTTCTGAACATAAAGTTTGGACATTGAAATATTGTCTGAGGAATTGCCTGAGTGAAATCCATCTAGATTATTAACAGCTTCTACATCATATTGTATGCGATTCTACCAACAACAATAATTATTCTTATTCAATCTGTTTTCTCTACTAAAATATAGATGGAAGAGATGGTGGTTGGGAGTGGTGTATTTTGGTACCCCTCCCAACGCCTGAATGCCTTAGCAGAGGGGAAGACCATAGGAACGATGACATCCTATTATTGGATGTCATGTTTGACAAAGAAAAACTGAGCATTTCGAATTTAAAGGGAGGAGGCAACTGTGGCTACCAGCAGCTGTGCCCCAGAACAGTAGGGGCCATTACAGGTATGCTCTTGGAAAAAAAAAGATTGATCAAAATTCGATATGCACCATTATAGAAAAATACAGGACTAATTAAACACTTAGATTTATTTAACTGTACATTATAACCATTTATGAAAACCTTCAAACAGTGCATTGATGTACTTGATTCACACACAACAAGGACAGTCACTACATTTGTGTAACAATTAAATTTAATTTGATGGGTATAAAGCATCAGAGATTAGAAAATTAAAACTTGCATGTTCAGTTATAAGAACTAATATAACCCACACAGGTTTAATTTTTCTCGACCTTTCACCGGTCACTAATTTTCTAAATTGTTGCAGTTCTGCAAAACATAGGATTTTGTTTACAAAATTTTAAGAAAAACATGGCACTCATGAGTTTTACAAACATTGTTTCGGCAGTTGCCTCTGCCATCTTCAGTGTGAAACAAACAATAAATTACAGTGAATTACAATACTAATAGCAATAATTAGGACTGTGATAATAGTAATTTAAAGTCATAGTCCTAATTATTGCTATTATTGTAATTTCTCAAGTATTTATATTTCACTGTAATTTATTGTTCATTTCACACTGAAGATGGCAGAGACAACTGCCGAAACATGTTAGTAAAACTCAGGAGTGTCGTTAGGCTCGATTACTAGCCGCTGTTCAGGGCGGAAATCGAGCCTAGAGTGTCGTGTTTCTCTTAAAATTTATCTCATCACTGCTTTTTTCCAGACCATTTGGAAGAATTGTTTACAAAATATTTTGGGTTTGGCTATCAACTGAATAAAATGTCAAGTTATTTCAACCACACAAACAAGTTACATACTTCACCAGCTAAAAATAATTATGCCAATTAATAGTGATGAATTGACTTTTTGACATCTTGCTTCTCTCTTGACAGCATTTGTACAGTCCCAGTTTGGAGACTCAAAAGTGTCAATAGTGAGAAAAGCAATACAAGACAAATGTACAGCAGCAAGGAGAGGAGTGTCAAAAAGAAAAGTAGAGCAGAGTTGAGGGCCCTTTATCTGGCTTAATGTTTTGGTTTAAATATAACTCAGTGTATAATTGTCTTAAGTCTGACTTTGAAAGTAAGGCCTGGTCCACAACATGCAAATGAAATCTAATTTTCATATAAAAGGATGCATGGGTAAAGACTTGTGCTTAATTGAGAAAGAGGCTTAAGATAATTTGTAAATGGCCTGTTGGTATAGTTATTGTTCTTCTACAATGTTTAGGATTACCGTATTTACTCGTGTATAAGTCGAACTCGTGTATATGTCGACCCCTCATTTTTCAGGTCAAAAATCAGATTTTTCATCATTTATGGTTAAAGAAATAAAATTCAGACCAATAGAAATGTCCCAAAACATCAATCTTCTCTTCCTGATAATGTATTGAAAACATGGTGAATTGAAAAAAGCAGAGGTGTAATCATACACTATGAAGTTTATCAAGACTTGTTTAATCATGATTTAAGCACATACGAGCTCTTCGATTTACTAGCAAAGTATTTTATGATATTTGGGAGTAAATCACATTGCATTTAACTAACCTTGATCTCGATGTTGATTTTAAGAGGAGAGTTAGATAAGAAGACCGAAGGAACACCAAGGAGCTTCGAAAGATCGCTCAATAAAAACACCGCCATCTTGGAAAACTTGGTAACCAAACTACGAATTTGAGGAGTACTGAAAACTAAGACAGCTCCACGTGCTTTCCGAAGTTTGCCAGGTCACTAAGCTACAGTAATCGTTCGATGAAAATGAAAGTTCACCAGCGAAGCCCTAAGAGAAATGTCTGCACCACAGATAAAAAAACACAATAGAAATCATTTCTAGTAGGTTTAGATTTAAAGTATTTAACTTTATTATTTCACACTTTTTTGTTGACGAAGAATGTGCTGAAAACTAAGAAACTCGACCACAATTAGAACTGGTTTTGTAAACGCACTTCAGGCAATTGTCATGTTAATTTCTTGGACTGCTTTGTCAGGTCTTTGTGTATGACTCGTGTATAAGTCGAGGGCAATTTTTTGGGCTGATTTTTTGGTCGTAAAAGGTCGACTTATACACAAGTAAATACGGTAATTAGAATTGCCAATTTTAAAACTTTACTACTGTTGGATAAAGTCTTTGGCCAGATGACTGCAGAATTTTTGAAAAATCTGCCAATTATTTGAATCAAGTTGGTATAAAAATGACTTTTTTACATATAATTGAGGCATGCCTGTATCAATTTGCCAGTATCCATTTGCCACAAGTAGCAAAAATAGTTGTTATTATTTTTATAACTATATAACGATGTGTTGATGTCAACGTTTTATTGAAAATTAATGTAATATTAAAGTTATTTTGAAAGTCTCAAATAAATGCCATTTACTTGTTTAAAGTGCAAAAATTGTGCAATTGTTTTACTTACACTGTATTGCATGAGCTTAATTTATAACTCTCAGGTAATAAGATATGTAGGCTTTAATCTCAAGCTGTCAAACTGTCCATTCCAGTAGCAAAAGGTGAGTTAATTTGAGCCTGTCAATTTGGTATGAATTGATATTTGCATGAATTGTTATCATTATGCATATTAGCTGGATATAAGAAGACATATATGTGACATATATTCCACATATATGCAATATATATTTCACA
>JAHPZR010043426.1:17500-25767 GCA_019787425.1 Platygyra sinensis | reverse complement strand
GGACAAATTCTATCGGCGTGTAGGTCTACAACAAGGCGAACAGCAGTAGATTGATTGAACGTGGGAACAACCCTCTGGTATAAGAGATAACCTGACGTAACTGCATGAATAACAGTACCTTCTCTGACTTGATCTTCATTATCACAAGACTTACCGCTTCAATTTTTCGTGCGTTTTCCTCAATTAACTATACCTTCATCAAGATTTCTTCAGTTCGTGTTTCTTGGCTGTAGAATAATAATAACAGACCAGATGAGAATTTGGAGAACGCCAGGAGTTCTTTCAAAACATTTCGTTAATTTATGTTACATGCATTTAATTTCGAAACCAACCAGTTAAAATGTAGTAATGGACTTACATGAGTGTTTTTAATACTTCTCGGCAGCTCTTCTTTATAATTTAACGTTTGTTATTTTTTCTTTTTTAATTACAAGAGAATAAGTCAGACTGAATTCAATTTCTACAAATTGAAAGATTCAGGGAGGCTTGCAGCTTGTCATTTAATTGAAAAAACAGACTGGAACCCGATTGGATGAGAACTGAAACAATTTTCATTTAAATTAAGGCAAATTGTTTCTGAAGTCAGTTGTAAGTCATTACATGCAGTTCAGTTATTTTATGTTACATAAATATTAAAAACGCCTCATAATCGCCAAAATCGCCACATATATTTACCAACAAAAAACTCCTTGTCTGTCCAATTAATGAAAGCTAGTTAAATATGATTAGAAACATTGGCACTTCTCAAGGCAGAAACTTGGCGAAAACTATTACTGGCTTAAAATAATGATTAAAAAAGTATTTCAGTAATTAGAAGTTACTGAGATATGTGACTAGACAAGACAAGACAAGACAAGACAAGATGATTTATTTAACTCAACTCAGTTTTACAAGACACACAGGTTAGATTTACATATTCAAAAAAAATGTAACAATAAAATAGGGAGCGAGTTGGGATCATCCAAATAGCAAGGCTAATCGAGTGGATGACGGCCTACAATAAAATGATGCCAAAAACTAAAATGACTGCTTGAAAACTATAACATGCCGTAGTTTCATTTTGTATCGGGAAAAGTCATGAATAACGCGAATAACTTTATTCTTAATCGATCATGCAAAGTGAGATAATCCAAGGTTTCACTTTCACCAATTTTTTTTCCGAAGAAAAAACATTCAATACAACTTTGAAACAATAATTCTGACCTGTATGGAACAAACGAAAGACACGAAAGAAATCTGTCTGTCGGGTCGTGATAAAAAAACTAAAAACCTGGAAACGAGATGACTTTGATGCGTCTTCTGTGATAAAGGCTTTTGTGCCACTCGATGATACCTTAACAAATAAGCTCTGGAAAGCGATGTTCAAGCTCCGCCTTTTTGGGAAAATTTTTCGGAAGCCAGTTGGTCATGCCGTGTTCGTGCGGAGAAGAAAATGATAAACGTTTTGACACCATGGAACTTTGATAAAACTTCTCTTACAGGCAAGGACTGATAATCTTTTTTCAATTATTTTTAATACTCTCTTAAAACTCTCAGAAACGGACAAACAAAATACAACTTCTTGAGCCACCATCTTTCCTTCATCTTGGCACTCCTTAATTCACACTGCTCATTTGCCCCCGTGTACTTAATCTTTGCAACTAACTGTGTCTGTTAGATTCAAAATCTCTTACGAGGTCGTTAGGGGACAATCAGCTTTCCACTTCAGTAACAGAAATCAACGTATTGAACATTACATGTTATTGGTTCGGCGTTATCAAAACAATAGCGCTTCGGCCCAGGGGCCCTTTTCTCGAAGCTCCCGGTAATTAGCGAGCCCGCTAAGCCGTTTTGCAGTAAAGTCATCAGCTAAAGAAACAAAATGAACTTCATTAGAAGTCAGAACACACCCTACTTTTCTTGAGAATTTGATTTCAAAATAAGATTTCGAGCCCGTTAAGTTACCGGGACTTTCGAGAAGCGGGCCCCAGAGCCGGGTTTCATTCAAGACTAAAACCGGAAACAGGCTTCCCTTCAGGTCAGAATATTTAAACTAGCTACATATATTATAATGACGACATCATGATAGTGGCTAAAATCTGCTTCTTCCGAATTTTAAACCAACATGCAAAGGCAAATCTGATTCCCCAAGTAAGAGAATTTATTTTATGAGAGTAACACTCAACAATAATTAAAAACACTGATAGACACGTGGCCCTCTAAAAGCAAATACAATCAATTCATCAAATACCTACACCAAATAATAAAGGTCAATTTTTTAAAAAAATTATTTCCAGATATATCAGAAAGTCAAAATGGATTCCAATGAAAAATTCTAGTTAAGATTGTTGAAAACAGTATCTGTAATTAGACATGAAACGAAGAAGCTGTTTTTAACGCACTCAGTGTGTGAAGTCCGATGTTGATTTAGTGATGTACAATAACAGAAACGTGTACAAAGAGCACACGTGTTAAGCAGCTGGGTCTTTTCACAAGGCACGTGTGTACTGTTAATAAAAATAACACAATCAAATGTGTTGGATGATCCAAATCACAAAGAATATGTTTCTCCATATTTAGCGACTGTCAATTCACACAAACAGGCGCGGGACCATTTTATCGCAGTTCCAAACTCAGTCACTGACTACTGCTACCATATGCTGAATACTGTAAGCTTACTCCGCCAAAATTTGGTAATATCCGTCCATACTCTTTCCTTCAATAAATTCTAAAGTTAACAGTTCCGTTCAATAAATTAATAATTACGACATCCTCCTGAGAACAATAAACAAACAGAAACTAACCTAGTTAGATCAATTTAGGCAGAAATCAACACTAAGATATGTTAGGCTTTTGAACACGAGATGACTAAGCCAGGTTCTCGGCCAACTAGCTTTGGTGACTTTTAGTGTTCTTTTCTGTCAAAAAACTATTAACATCTTCTGCGACCACATTATGTAAGCTACATTTTTTTAAAGAATCGGCCTCAAAAACATTACCCTGTGGTGCATAGCTCAGCGTGTCCAATGTGTTGTCCTTAGGACAATAGACATGACTTAAAACTCTCAAACAAAGCAAACAACTCGCTGCAATTAACATAAATCACATTAAGCACAAGTTATTTATAATCGAAGGAGTTTTCATTTAACGACTAAGCCCTGCATTTTGGTGGGAACTATTAATTTACATAAGTCGAGGTTCTTGTGAGACCAACTCAGCCAATTCTCTTTACTTCAAGATTTCCAGTGTTCATCTGAGGAGTGTTTTCTCTTCGTTTCACCAGAACAATGGTATTGAACTGGGTTTACGCAAAGTGTTCAATTCCAAGCCTGATCTTGCTTACCTTAAGCAGTATAAATGAAGCCACAGAACAAGGTACGTACTTTTAAACAAGTCAAAAATAGAATTTTGCTTCTCCTGGTAATTTTTAATTACTGAAATTCTTTATACCTTTTCTACTTTTTGTCACACCAAATAGAAACATGGCCTTTTTGTGTTCTATATATTAATGTTAGTTGATGCTTTTCTGAGTGCGTATTATCGTCGATTACCACAACACAGATCTGTACAGTGTGTTTAAGTACCGCCAGTTTACAAGTTATAGTGGGTCAAGACTATTCATGTTGTGGTTTACGTGTTGATATGGCTAACCACTCAAAATTTGCTACAAATAATACTGTCATTTGTGCGGGAGCAGTCTAACAGCTCATAAGTTCGCCTTCTACAAGTGTTGAGCTATTAACATATAATAGAAGTATTAAGACACTGGAGAAAATCCGAAAAAGAAATGTTTCTGCACTTCCTCTAACATTGTTGGCAACCTAAGCCTTAAAGACAGGGATTGACTGCGAATTGAAATAATGTGCCGATTAATTAACAAGCAAAGTTTATTCATATATTTTCAAAACGTTTACTGATTATTTGCAAGTTTTAGTGAATTTTTTCTGACCAAGATGCTTCCTGGTTATTATTCCTTGCCTTCAGTAGGATTTACTGATACCAGCCTGTAAGAAATTCATTTGATGTTCTAAGGCACTGAAATTAGAAAACTATAATTTGAGTCGAATTTCGCAATTAGGCTCTATCTTGAATTAACGAGACCAGAATCTGTTTTTAATGCCAGACTGATAGTTAACACTTTGACTACATAATGCCATGTTGTTGTTACATGAATTACATGAAAGGCATAGTTAGCCTTTGTTTAGGAAATGGTAAATTTATATTGAATAAGCGTCAATTCTTTGTTCTTCAAGATGAAATCCCTCTGGCATGATACCATAAACAGCTGCCACCAGTGGTCAGCTTTCTAGCGACTGTTTGAAAATCTGAATTTTGGCTCTGAATGATAGTGTCTGCTCCATCAGAAGAATTAAACCCAGCATGATGCAATGCAATACTGTAAGCGGTCGAATTGGAGCAAGGTGTTCAGCCAAGAACTAGCTCAGCTGTTAATCACGCGCCAGTACGCTGATGGTCGCTAATACTAGGCGGTCACTCTAATTATCAGAAAAGTTGATTATTTCCACAGAAGCCGATTTCTTCAGAAATGATAGTATTGACGTCTAATCGTGGCGTTTTAGGCGAGTTTTGTCAAGGCATGGTTGGTGTGTTGTCGGATGGAGCCCAAACATCCATGTCGAGACCAAACGAACCTGATGTTAAAACATTGAAAAAATACCGTTCCAATAAATTGCTAAAACACTAAATTACCTAAGTACATGTCTTGATGACTGGTCGTTAGTGATCCTATATTTAACATTTAAATTATTTTCTTTCGTTTTGTGTCCGATTTTTTGGTTCTTGTTTCACGCTGTGGGGAAACAAGAACCGAGAAAACCGAAGGCTCTCGCAGGTTATTCTATGGATATTATTTTTCACCACTCAGTTTTCCATTGTCAACCTTATTAGCTTAATCTTGTCACTTGACAATCTTACAAGGGCACCTTTAAACAATTAGACGATGGGTTCGAGTTCGAGTACCCGGTATTTTTATCAAAGACTCCAATTTAAGCTACAATCAGTTGAGGGTAATGGACCGAAAACTCTTCTTCGCCTTGTCGTTCGGTCACCTGTCACCACTCCTCAATGAAATGAAACAGTCGGTTAGAGTGAGTACAGCATTCTCGGTACTCTGACTTTTTCTGTCAGTTTCTTGTCTTCTTTGCTATTTCTTGCTGTTACTTTATATTACTTTCTCCTTTTCATTTCTTTCAGATTGTAAATTCACTCTATTACAAGACAGCGGAACATTTCAGACTCCAAACTTTCCTCTAAAATACCCCAACAATATTGAATGCGTTTGGAATATTCAAGTTCAACCGGGTCGTTTTATCTTACTATCGTTCGATGTTGTTGAATTAGAAAGCTATAGAGGGGAGTGTATTGATCTTGTAGAGGTAAAGGATGGAGACAGCTCTACAGATCAACTTCTAGGTAAGAAAATACCTACACTTTATCTGGAAGTTCAGGAGTCCTATGAACAGTCTCTTCTCCAGCAGATTTTGGCAATAAAAGGAACGAAAACTGGTTACGTGAAATACACATTGTTCTTTTTATTTTCAGATAGTTTCTGTGATATCAGTCTTGCACATAAGGTTATCACATCAAGCTCAAATACGCTAAGAATCTGGTTTTATTCTGACAAAACTGATGCATACCAGGGATTTAATGGCTCTTACATCAGCCAATGGGAAAAAGGTAAATAAGTTGACGAAAATGCGGTGTGTATGTTCTACTTAAGTGATGGAATGATTTTTATATTCTCTTGAACTAACCTGTACAAAAAATATTTTCCTTTAAACAGGGTGTGGTGGTGCACTAACAAAACATTCCCAGAGCATTTCATCACCTCGTTACCCAGATTATCCGTATCCAAACTCCATACAATGTGACTGGGTTATCACAATGCCACGTGGCAAGTATATTCGACTGGAATTTTTTGACTTTGAAGTGGAATTCAACTGTGATGGCCGCGAATGTAGGTGTCCTGACCAATTAGAGATATGGGAAGGACCAGAATTTAATGATACAAGTCTAGGAAGGTGAAAATGAATTATTACCGTTAAGTTTTATTTTCCGCATCATGGCATCTTTCTCAGTTTTCATTTATTATCTATGTAGAAACAGTATATAATAAGTATATATTCGATCGTGTGAAAGTTCTTTCGGAAATCTTATAGTCCAATTAGATTGGCGGGATGATTTTCTCCCTCGTATGGAGATCATTCTATCCAATCATAATTCAGCAGTCAAATATCACTGTCATCGCGTCCTGATCAGTTACATTGCTCTCCCCGATTTCGCAGATGGTTTTAAATTTTTAGCTTCCTCAACCACAGTAACTATCAAAAGTTGCAGCAGGTTCATCGCCATTTAGGTAAGCACAAGGAACAGCAAACTAAGAAACTTTTTAGAAAAAACTCGAAGGGACGTTAGCCATGCTGCGTAGCCAATTGAACAAGGTGACAAGCATTAAGTGATGGACAGGTAAGTACTGTTAGGACCGAACAATCGACTTCGAATTACTAAGGTCTTTTTCCGTTTCCCATTGAGCAGTATAGTTATATTTTATCTTCGTGTGTCATATCTTTGAAATAATTAAGTATGTAATTAACAAATAAAGAAGCCTAAGCCTTGTATTACGCTGTGATAAAACACAACGGTCATTTGAGAACACGAGGGAAATGTAGAAAACACGAGCCGCAGGCGAGTGTTTTCTACATTTCTCGAGTTTTCTCAAATGACCGGAGTATTTTATCACAGCGTAATACACGGCTTAGGCTTCTTCATTTGCTTTAAAATATAGATTTTACTCGCGCAAAACAATAAAACACGCTTTTTCTATGTTTTATACTCTGATAAAAAATAGGTTTTGACCAATCAGAGCGCGC
Source organism: Platygyra sinensis (assembly GCA_019787425.1). NCBI lineage: Eukaryota > Metazoa > Cnidaria > Anthozoa > Scleractinia > Merulinidae > Platygyra > Platygyra sinensis. The sequence continues at coordinate 18,898 of JAHPZR010043426.1, read as the reverse complement.
GCAGGGTCCTATCTATATTTTAAAGCGTAAGAAAACATAGAAAGTAATTAAAACTTTTCAGATATTATGACAATGGATATCTGTCATCACCATCTCGTCAAGAATCAAATATGGAAGTTCGAGTCTAGTACGAAGTTAAGTTTATACCTCAGTTGCATGGATTTCAATCACGCATTCATTGGTTTGCACCAGAAGTCTCACTCGTGGACTGGGTTCGCTCGTTTCATTTCACACGTCACCAACTTTCCAGGAAGTAATCCATATATTATATGCATACAGCTTGTCCCACTAGATACTACCCTCTTGGAGCATTCTCATAGTCACCATCCTTACTTACAGTCTTTCCGTCCTCAGCCACTATTTTAAGACACCTTTCCCTCATTTCTATGCATTTTATGCTCTGTCTGTATTCTGTGTACAGCCCGTTAACACAGGACTAAAATGTGATCCTCATTAACGGGATGGTCGCTGTAATAAAGTAGATTAGAACTATAGAATGTGTGCATTGTCAAGCAATAAAAAATAAATTCAAAAACTATGCAGTGGATTAAGTCAAGAAATTGGTATATTATAGATGATAAGGAGACAGTTCTCCAGGTCTAAGTTTTGTGTGTTGTCCCAAAGTTGAGATATTCGTCGAAGTGTTCCGCGCAAAATTATACAGCCTAGTATGCAGCCGCGATGTTGGAGGACCTTCTTGGTCCTCCAATATGGCGCCCGGTAAATAGAGTAAACATCAGGAACTTACTTTGGCTTTCATTCTTCCAGTTTCTGTGTGTCTGTCCAGGAGCTAATAGTGTCAAAAACCAATCGGATAAGACTTCGATTCACAACCAATGAAGAAGGACGTTTCAGAGGCTTTTTTGTGTCATACACAAGCTCTGTTACACCCGGTAAGTCATTCAGTGTTAACTTAGGATTTAAAAAAGAATTGGCGTTTCTTGCAAACGAATGCACCAATCAACTTACCAGGAAGATAACCCACTAAAGTTGCGACAAATAAAACATCGTGCTCCAAGGACCACTGCTGCGTTCTCTCCGCGTTATGTCAAGATACCTGTTGACCCGCTAGAGATGCTGGAATATATATATTAGTGAGTTTTCTTCTGGAATCTCTAAGCGGCCTACTGTCGTGAATGCAATAATTAGCAATGCAAATGGGAGCCGGATCTTTGGACACCTGGATCAGTTGAAATCAAAAGATACTATGCAAAAAACGGTAGACTGATCCCCACGGCGAAGAGAGGAAAAGAAATAAAACAGCAATGAAATTAAAACAAGTACAATACTTGTAAATTAAAACAATATATACTTGTTTTAATTTCATTGCTGTTTTATTTCTTTTCCTCTCTTCGCCGTGGGGATCAGTCTACCGTTTTTTGCATGTTATCCACAGAG
>JAHPZR010043426.1:0-10000 GCA_019787425.1 Platygyra sinensis | reverse complement strand
GATTTCCGAAAGAACTTTCACACGATCGAATATATACTTATTATATACTGTTTCTACATAGATAATAAATGAAAACTGAGAAAGATGCCATGATGCGGAAAATAAAACTTAACGGTAATAATTCATTTTCACCTTCCTAGACTTGTATCATTAAATTCTGGTCCTTCCCATATCTCTAATTGGTCAGGACACCTACATTCGCGGCCATCACAGTTGAATTCCACTTCAAAGTCAAAAAATTCCAGTCGAATATACTTGCCACGTGGCATTGTGATAACCCAGTCACATTGTATGGAGTTTGGATACGGATAATCTGGGTAACGAGGTGATGAAATGCTCTGGGAATGTTTTGTTAGTGCACCACCACACCCTGTTTAAAGGAAAATATTTTTTGTACAGGTTAGTTCAAGAGAATATAAAAATCATTCCATCACTTAAGTAGAACATACACACCGCATTTTCGTCAACTTATTACCTTTTTCCCATTGGCTGATGTAAGAGCCATTAAATCCCTGGTATGCATCAGTTTTGTCAGAATAAAACCAGATTCTTAGCGTATTTGAGCTTGATGTGATAACCTTATGTGCAAGACTGATATCACAGAAACTATCTGAAAATAAAAAGAACAATGTGTATTTCACGTAACCAGTTTTCGTTCCTTTTATTGCCAAAATCTGCTGGAGAAGAGACTGTTCATAGGACTCCTGAACTTCCAGATAAAGTGTAGGTATTTTCTTACCTAGAAGTTGATCTGTAGAGCTGTCTCCATCCTTTACCTCTACAAGATCAATACACTCCCCTCTATAGCTTTCTAATTCAACAACATCGAACGATAGTAAGATAAAACGACCCGGTTGAACTTGAATATTCCAAACGCATTCAATATTGTTGGGGTATTTTAGAGGAAAGTTTGGAGTCTGAAATGTTCCGCTGTCTTGTAATAGAGTGAATTTACAATCTGAAAGAAATGAAAAGGAGAAAGTAATATAAAGTAACAGCAAGAAATAGCAAAGAAGACAAGAAACTGACAGAAAAAGTCAGAGTACCGAGAATGCTGTACTCACTCTAACCGACTGTTTCATTTCATTGAGGAGTGGTGACAGGTGACCGAACGACAAGGCGAAGAAGAGTTTTCGGTCCATTACCCTCAACTGATTGTAGCTTAAATTGGAGTCTTTGATAAAAATACCGGGTACTCGAACTCGAACCCATCGTCTAATTGTTTAAAGGTGCCCTTGTAAGATTGTCAAGTGACAAGATTAAGCTAATAAGGTTGACAATGGAAAACTGAGTGGTGAAAAATAATATCCATAGAATAACCTGCGAGAGCCTTCGGTTTTCTCGGTTCTTGTTTCCCCACAGCGTGAAACAAGAACCAAAAATCGGACACAAAACGAAAGAAAATAATTTAAATGTTAAATATAGGATCACTAACGACCAGTCATCAAGACATGTACTTAGGTAATTTAGTGTTTTAGCAATTTATTGGAACGGTATTTTTTCAATGTTTTAACATCAGGTTCGTTTGGTCTCGACATGGATGTTTGGGCTCCATCCGACAACACACCAACCATGCCTTGACAAAACTCGCCTAAAACGCCACGATTAGACGTCAATACTATCATTTCTGAAGAAATCGGCTTCTGTGGAAATAATCAACTTTTCTGATAATTAGAGTGACCGCCTAGTATTAGCGACCATCAGCGTACTGGCGCGTGATTAACAGCTGAGCTAGTTCTTGGCTGAACACCTTGCTCCAATTCGACCGCTTACAGTATTGCATTGCATCATGCTGGGTTTAATTCTTCTGATGGAGCAGACACTATCATTCAGAGCCAAAATTCAGATTTTCAAACAGTCGCTAGAAAGCTGACCACTGGTGGCAGCTGTTTATGGTATCATGCCAGAGGGATTTCATCTTGAAGAACAAAGAATTGACGCTTATTCAATATAAATTTACCATTTCCTAAACAAAGGCTAACTATGCCTTTCATGTAATTCATGTAACAACAACATGGCATTATGTAGTCAAAGTGTTAACTATCAGTCTGGCATTAAAAACAGATTCTGGTCTCGTTAATTCAAGATAGAGCCTAATTGCGAAATTCGACTCAAATTATAGTTTTCTAATTTCAGTGCCTTAGAACATCAAATGAATTTCTTACAGGCTGGTATCAGTAAATCCTACTGAAGGCAAGGAATAATAACCAGGAAGCATCTTGGTCAGAAAAAATTCACTAAAACTTGCAAATAATCAGTAAACGTTTTGAAAATATATGAATAAACTTTGCTTGTTAATTAATCGGCACATTATTTCAATTCGCAGTCAATCCCTGTCTTTAAGGCTTAGGTTGCCAACAATGTTAGAGGAAGTGCAGAAACATTTCTTTTTCGGATTTTCTCCAGTGTCTTAATACTTCTATTATATGTTAATAGCTCAACACTTGTAGAAGGCGAACTTATGAGCTGTTAGACTGCTCCCGCACAAATGACAGTATTATTTGTAGCAAATTTTGAGTGGTTAGCCATATCAACACGTAAACCACAACATGAATAGTCTTGACCCACTATAACTTGTAAACTGGCGGTACTTAAACACACTGTACAGATCTGTGTTGTGGTAATCGACGATAATACGCACTCAGAAAAGCATCAACTAACATTAATATATAGAACACAAAAAGGCCATGTTTCTATTTGGTGTGACAAAAAGTAGAAAAGGTATAAAGAATTTCAGTAATTAAAAATTACCAGGAGAAGCAAAATTCTATTTTTGACTTGTTTAAAAGTACGTACCTTGTTCTGTGGCTTCATTTATACTGCTTAAGGTAAGCAAGATCAGGCTTGGAATTGAACACTTTGCGTAAACCCAGTTCAATACCATTGTTCTGGTGAAACGAAGAGAAAACACTCCTCAGATGAACACTGGAAATCTTGAAGTAAAGAGAATTGGCTGAGTTGGTCTCACAAGAACCTCGACTTATGTAAATTAATAGTTCCCACCAAAATGCAGGGCTTAGTCGTTAAATGAAAACTCCTTCGATTATAAATAACTTGTGCTTAATGTGATTTATGTTAATTGCAGCGAGTTGTTTGCTTTGTTTGAGAGTTTTAAGTCATGTCTATTGTCCTAAGGACAACACATTGGACACGCTGAGCTATGCACCACAGGGTAATGTTTTTGAGGCCGATTCTTTAAAAAAATGTAGCTTACATAATGTGGTCGCAGAAGATGTTAATAGTTTTTTGACAGAAAAGAACACTAAAAGTCACCAAAGCTAGTTGGCCGAGAACCTGGCTTAGTCATCTCGTGTTCAAAAGCCTAACATATCTTAGTGTTGATTTCTGCCTAAATTGATCTAACTAGGTTAGTTTCTGTTTGTTTATTGTTCTCAGGAGGATGTCGTAATTATTAATTTATTGAACGGAACTGTTAACTTTAGAATTTATTGAAGGAAAGAGTATGGACGGATATTACCAAATTTTGGCGGAGTAAGCTTACAGTATTCAGCATATGGTAGCAGTAGTCAGTGACTGAGTTTGGAACTGCGATAAAATGGTCCCGCGCCTGTTTGTGTGAATTGACAGTCGCTAAATATGGAGAAACATATTCTTTGTGATTTGGATCATCCAACACATTTGATTGTGTTATTTTTATTAACAGTACACACGTGCCTTGTGAAAAGACCCAGCTGCTTAACACGTGTGCTCTTTGTACACGTTTCTGTTATTGTACATCACTAAATCAACATCGGACTTCACACACTGAGTGCGTTAAAAACAGCTTCTTCGTTTCATGTCTAATTACAGATACTGTTTTCAACAATCTTAACTAGAATTTTTCATTGGAATCCATTTTGACTTTCTGATATATCTGGAAATAATTTTTTTAAAAAATTGACCTTTATTATTTGGTGTAGGTATTTGATGAATTGATTGTATTTGCTTTTAGAGGGCCACGTGTCTATCAGTGTTTTTAATTATTGTTGAGTGTTACTCTCATAAAATAAATTCTCTTACTTGGGGAATCAGATTTGCCTTTGCATGTTGGTTTAAAATTCGGAAGAAGCAGATTTTAGCCACTATCATGATGTCGTCATTATAATATATGTAGCTAGTTTAAATATTCTGACCTGAAGGGAAGCCTGTTTCCGGTTTTAGTCTTGAATGAAACCCGGCTCTGGGGCCCGCTTCTCGAAAGTCCCGGTAACTTAACGGGCTCGAAATCTTATTTTGAAATCAAATTCTCAAGAAAAGTAGGGTGTGTTCTGACTTCTAATGAAGTTCATTTTGTTTCTTTAGCTGATGACTTTACTGCAAAACGGCTTAGCGGGCTCGCTAATTACCGGGAGCTTCGAGAAAAGGGCCCCTGGGCCGAAGCGCTATTGTTTTGATAACGCCGAACCAATAACATGTAATGTTCAATACGTTGATTTCTGTTACTGAAGTGGAAAGCTGATTGTCCCCTAACGACCTCGTAAGAGATTTTGAATCTAACAGACACAGTTAGTTGCAAAGATTAAGTACACGGGGGCAAATGAGCAGTGTGAATTAAGGAGTGCCAAGATGAAGGAAAGATGGTGGCTCAAGAAGTTGTATTTTGTTTGTCCGTTTCTGAGAGTTTTAAGAGAGTATTAAAAATAATTGAAAAAAGATTATCAGTCCTTGCCTGTAAGAGAAGTTTTATCCAAGTTCCATGGTGTTCAAAACGTTTATCAGATAGGGAACTTAAGCACCGACGTTTAAGAGGCGACGGCGACGTCTATAGCCGAGGGAAGCCTGGTGTAGAGGCCGCCGTCGATACAATCGAGTCAAGAAGGTTAAGCAAAAGAGGTTTTCACGACGGCAACGTCTTCGAAACTTTCATCAAAACCTTAAAAAAACTTCCAAAAATGCCGTCTAAGAAATCGCTGCTACTACAATTCTTTGGAAAAGAAAAAATAGAGACACGGAATTCTTAGTCTGGGAGGAGATCAATTAATCCCAGAAATTCAGCACCTTATTTTTAAGACGAAATCCGATAGAAGATGGTGCAATTTCAGGTTTTAGTGGACAAAAATCTGTACCAGAGTAATTTTAAATATTTTACAGTCATTTTTACATTTTTTTAAAGCTAAATACATAAATAATTGCCTGAAATAACTCCGAAAAATAATTTCCCACGGGAACGAGAGAAAATAAATTTCAAAGTTCAGTGATTTTGTGGAAACACAGGCAAAATTCCATCATCAATTTCATTTCACCAAAACTTTTAAGCGTTTCATACGAACTTCAACATTCGTTTTCGACGTTTGGTGTTGCTAGAAATGAATTGTTTTGAGAAGATAATTAAAAGAGCCCTACAGAAGTTTGCAATACAATGTAAATAATCTTGGTACAAGATTTTTGTCCACTTGTTACTCCAACGTCTGGCGGATTCCGTCTTAAAACGTCTACAACGCAGAATGTTCAGCAGAGGTCTGGGATGGACGAGCTAATGTTCATCCTCTCCTGGATTGAAGACTGCAGGTACCACGGTCTAAACTACCTTTCGTGGACGAAACAACTCACTGGTAATCATTACAATGTCAAAAAGTAAATAACCATCGATACTCAAAATTTTATTTGAACAATCATAACTGAGACCACGATCACCGATTTTCGGGTTATCATGAAGCGTAAGAGCTGTTGATAAGCTGGAAGTACAATTCATGCAAGCAAACACTATAAATTAGATAATAAACAACACGCTTTCAGCACTTACTGTTGTTTCTTTCAAGCAATCTCCATGGTATGGTCAAAAAGTCTCGAAAAATAAGAAATATTCAACTAACCGCTAACACAACGTCCAAAATGATAGAATAGTACCTTAAGCATCGGATACGGGCAAAAATATCAGTGCAGAATGACATAAAAACACGAAAATAGCAACGCAAACCTCGCGTTTTACAGGCAACGTCAAAATAGGCAAAGCAAAGTCGGCGCCGAGTGGCGACGGCTGACCATGTCGGCGGGAAACGTGAAACGGAAGTGAAATTTACATCCGGTTGCCGTCGCCGTCTGAAAAACGTCTGTTGCTTAAGTTCCCTAATTTCTTCTCCGCACGAACACGGCATGACCAACTGGCTTCCGAAAAATTTTCCCAAAAGGCGGAGCTTGAACATCGCTTTCCAGAGCTTATTTGTTAAGGTATCATCGAGTGGCACAAAAGCCTTTATCACAGAAGACGCATCAAAGTCATCTCGTTTCCAGATTTTTAGTTTTTTTATCACGACCCGACAGACAGATTTCTTTCGTGTCTTTCGTTTGTTCCATACAGGTCAGAATTATTGTTTCAAAGTTGTATTGAATGTTTTTTCTTCGGAAAAAAAATTGGTGAAAGTGAAACCTTGGATTATCTCACTTTGCATGATCGATTAAGAATAAAGTTATTCGCGTTATTCATGACTTTTCCCGATACAAAATGAAACTACGGCATGTTATAGTTTTCAAGCAGTCATTTTAGTTTTTGGCATCATTTTATTGTAGGCCGTCATCCACTAGATTAGCCTTGCTATTTGGATGATCCCAACTCGCTCCCTATTTTATTGTTACATTTTTTTTGAATATGTAAATCTAACCTGTGTGTCTTGTAAAACTGAGTTGAGTTAAATAAATCATCTTGTCTTGTCTTTGTCTTGTCTAGTCACATATGTCAGTAACTTCTAATTACTGAAATACTTTTTTAATCATTATTTTAAGCCAGTAATAGTTTTCGCCAAGTTTCTGCCTTGAGAAGTGCCAATGTTTCTAATCATATTTAACTAGCTTTCATTAATTGGACAGACAAGGAGTTTTTATTGGTAAATATATGTGGCGATTTTGGCGATTATGAGGCGTTTTTAATATTTATGTAACATAAAATAAACTGAACTGCATGTAATGACTTACAACTGACTTCAGAAACAATTTGCCTTAATTTAAATGAAAATTGTTTCAGTTCTCATCCAATCGGGTTCCAGTCTGTTTTTCAATTAAATGACAAGCTGCAAGCCTCCCTGAATCTTTCAATTTGTAGAAATTGAATTCAGTCTGACTTATTCTCTTGTAATTAAAAAAGAAAAAATAACGAACGTTAAATTATAAAGAAGAGCTGCCGAGAAGTATTAAAAACACTCATGTAAGTCCATTACTACATTTTAACTGGTTGGTTTCGAAATTAAATGCATGTAACATAAATTAACGAAATGTTTTTGAAAGAACTCCTGGCGTTCTCCAAATTCTCATCTGGTCTGTTATTATTATTCTAGCAGCCAAGAAACACGAACTGAAGAAATCTTGATGAAGGTATAGTTAATTGAGGAAAATGCACGAAAAATTGAAGCGGTAAGTCTTGTGATAATGAAGATCAAGTCAGAGAAGGTACTGTTATTCATGCAGTTACGTCAGGTTATCTCTTATACCAGAGGGTTGTTCCCACGTTCAAATCAATCTACTGCTGTTCGCCTTGTTGTAGACCTACACGCGATAGAATTTGTCCCTCCGATCAAGAATTCTGCATATGCAACCCTATTGTTTTTGATTATTTTTATATTGTCGAAGCATTTTGCCGAGGGACAATTTCATGTACTTCGACGTTGACCTGCCTCATGTGAGCCTCATTTGAGAATTCAATTCAGTTCTGGATCCAAGTTAGAGACAACCTTTGGCATGACATGCCACTGGCAACACCAGGAAGATAGCAAGGAGACTCATGGCTGACTCAAAATCCTTGGCATATGATTAATTTAAAGAATTCATAAACGGTAAGGCTAGACAACTTCTGCCATACTAAAAAAATAAAACATTTGATGAGAAACTATCGCTCTAGGATCTTCTTTAATTACAGCTCCTTTAAGTATAAGTATTGCCTTCTCAATGTCTTGTACAGATAATACACATCCCCTCGGTGTGAAGCTTTAATTAGGAATAACGTACGTTCTAAGTAAACTCTCAAGAAGGTACATTATAACATAGGTTTAGAGAAGCGCGCGTTCTGATTGGCTAACTGGCTCCCGATTCATCTGCTCATGAGTTGCTCGCTAATATTTCTTTCGGAGGTGAGGACGATAATTCATGTGAGCTATCAAATAACTAGCTCAAGATTTTTGTCAGGCCTCCAGTTACGAGATCTGATAATTTAAGCGAGCAGGAACTGAAACAGCTGGTTGAACAAAGATATCTTTCGAGGTCAGCCATGTATAGAGAATTTTTCGCTTAAATGCTTTCGACGAGTAAACTGCACATCAGAGTTTCAACCAATTTTTGTTTCTAGTGAAGCCTTAAATCATAACAAAGATGTCCAATGTCAATAACGTACCTATATGGTAATGGAGCTCTTTTTATTGTTTTTGGCGTACGGACGTAGGGACAGTCACGTGACAGCGAAAATTTTTACCAAATTTTTAAGGTACGGGGCTCCGCTCGCGCGCTTTCCGCTACAGCTGAGAATAACATACCTATTTATAATACGCATTAAATTGTTTGACGAGATGCAAGCACTACCTTTTATTTATATTTTGATGTTTTTCATCTTTAGGTGGCCCATAACGTTTGCCAACATTTTTCAGCTCTTTTTTTTGTTGGATCAATGTTACCTATCCTATAAATAGTAGCAGAGCAAGGGAGACTTTTGTCTGATTGGCTGATTTGTCACCCTAGTGCTCAGACTCTTTTTGAGCGCGCGCTGCCGAAAATCTTAAAAACAAAGATGGCGTCCGAAAGGGCGATTTCGTGTTGACTGTGCTTTATTGCTTGTTCTGGAGTTTCAGGAAAATGTTGGAGGTTTTTTTACTTTGTCCTCGATCCTTTTCAGAATGGCTGGAAAATGTTGGGTGATAAAGCTCAAACGTTTCGTAGGTTACCGATTTCGCTTTTACTGGCAAGCAACTGTTTCCCTCGTTGCTTCTCCTGCCTCTTGTTGCCGTTTGTATGGTGGAAAAATGTTCCACAACAGGTGCCAAAAACAAGTTCCTACCGCACGTATGTAACGTTTAGAGAAAAGGTAGTGTGTAGAAAGTGCCTGTATTAAGTTAATTATATAACAAGAAGGTTATAGTGAAAAGGAATATCTTTTTAAATTACTGATTCAATACGAGGTATCAATCTCAAGTAACTGATAAAATCACTTCAATTGGCTTCCTAGCCTTGTCAACTTTTTAGTTATTTTAGGAAGCCAACACCCTTTTAGTTTGAATGCTTTGCATGACTTACTGAGGACCTATTAAACAATGATATCTCATTCCATGGTTCGGTTGTCAAATTCAACAGCACCGAAAACCGCTGCGTTCACGCAATGCATTCACAAAAAGTGCAAAAGCAAAATAGTTTTTACTTTTTTGCGCATGCGCAGACAAAAGTCGCCCTTGCTTAGTAGCAGAAGCTTATCATCTAGTTTCTCAGTCGACCAATCAGAACCACGGAATATTTTTTGCCCAAATATGGAATCAGCGGATTGAGGTAAGTTTGTTTAAATAATGGCGGCCTTTAGCAGAGAGCGTGTTTTTAAAACCGCACAAAGAAGGGCAATTGGAGCCATAAGCCTTCTCGGGGAAGCGCTGTAGGAAGTTGATATTGTCAACAGGGTCCGCAGAAAGGATCAGGGAGCTTTTTCTGATTGTTTTGAGTCGAGCGTGGCTGATGAACAGAAGTTGTAGGTGATTGAGTCGAGTGTGTTTCGCGACTTTCGTGGATTCGTTTGTAAACGCTACAGTGGCACCTTTTTTGTTTTATTACCCGAGAAAGGGAAAGGTAAATCATATGATAAATCTGCTGTGCTTCACGTGCGATGGTAGTTGTTTGTTCATCAGGTGTTAGCTAGCCAGGATGAATGTGAAATCGCAAAGGAGATGCCGTCGAAGGGTAAGGATGTTGTCGTTATTTAGAGAAAGTTTACGGCCGACAGAGCTCGAGGATCCCGAAAAGAAGAATATGTCTTGCTTTGAAACGAAATGCAAACAAAGAAAATCTGTTTGTATTTGAGGTAGAATTATTTCCCTTCTTG
>JAHPZR010043425.1:0-10780 GCA_019787425.1 Platygyra sinensis | reverse complement strand
GGCTGATAAACCACTTGGGATGTTGGTAGAACACTCGAAGAATTTGTAAATCACTCGCCTGCGGCTCGTGATTTACAAATTCTTCTCGTGTTCTATCAACATCCCACGTGGTTTATCAGCCTATAAACCATAGAAACTTGCTATTGCTTAATTGTTGCAAAGTAAAATACATTTGTAGAGTAACTGTTACATGTATACCTTGAGAATTCGACAGGGTCCCGTCTGTGGTGATTGACATCAGAAAACCTTCCATCTCGCAACCAGTTTGGAGGAGCAACATTTAAGTCGGTATCCTAGGTACATTGTAGGGATACAAAGTACAATTTCAGCTTCACAATAGAGAAAAAGACAACCAAACCTTTAGAGCTACAGTTATAGCTGCTATCCCTGATTTTGAAAGGAAGACAAAACCAGACTGCTCAGTTGAGGAATGAAAACGTTTCCTACAGATATTTTAAATGACATGCAGAATAAACTGTGCGCTGTCGATGTTCAAAAATTCTTCTGTCTGAAAAAAATGAATAACAATTAGTTTTGAGCTTTTCCATATAAACTTTATTTTTTGTATCGTAAGAGAGATACTGTTAGAACTTTAGCAAACCTGTTGCAGTTTAAAGTAAGGCAAAACTTCTTGAGCCGAGTACTTCACAATAGCAGTTGAGCTGACTTCAGCCATCTTGGATGTCTGCAATAAAACAAAACATGACATATGAGGTATGTTGGCACCCCAGTTAAAATGTTTTTGGCCTGGTGCATGCTACTGGTGTACACAAGCGTAACACCATGCATAAGGACAAATTTGCTCTTCAGAGAAAGGCACAGTTTGGTGCAACAGCACCAAAACTTTCTATTTCTTTCTATTTCTTAAATTTTACTAGATCATTTTAATCAATTAATTTTTGATTTTTTTCATTAAAGCCACTAAGTTTGACTTCTGGGCATCCTAACCTACATGTCCTATGGCACGGTTCACGGTATTTGAACCATGAAACTCAGCTTGTGCCTGAGCTGAGAATGAAGTGTGAAACATATTTTTATTTGTGTGCGTAAAACGTGCCTAAGCCGGGCCTTAGTTTTTTCAAAATTGTGCTTAAGTCATGCCTAAACTGTGCTTAAGTTGCGCATAAAGTTGTGTGTAGAGTGTTCAGACCGTGCCTAAATTGTGCCAAATCGTGCATAATCGTGGCAAAGTTGTGTGTTAAAGAGCTCTTAAAGTATTCTTTAAACTTATCTGTGTGAGGCCTAAAAATAATCTTTGTTATTCAATCTAATGAATTTTAAACAGCACTATATTCATTCTCTAACCACTTCAGTGTTACCATCTTCCCAGCTAGGATATATACATGTAAGGTCAAAGAATCTCAGGAATCATTGTGATGCTTGTCCCAAAAACGTGCCTAACTGTCCATAAAATGTGCCTAAACTGTACTGGGCTGTGCCTAAACTGTGCTGGGCTGTGCCTAAGCTCAGTGCCTAAACTGTGCCTAAACTGTGCTGGGCTGTGCCTAAGCTGTGCCTAAACTGTGCCTAAACTGTTCTAAACAGTGCCAAATATGTGTCTTGCCTGTGTCTTAACCGTGCCTTTTTAACCTCCAGGCCTTTTGGGTTTGAAAGGAAGCTGATTTTTCGCTACTATGGCACAATTTTTTTGTTTTATGTGGAAAAATGCTCTGATTATGTGGATGCAGATGTTAGCAAAATATACGGTTCAGTATCCCCGCATCCTGTCAGATGCACTGTCAAGAGAGTAAAAGACATAAGCTGCAATCGTAATTGTATTTTTTTGCATCCAGATGAATGCATGCAAGATTAAGTTTCTGCGTCTCTTTAGAAATTTATGAATCTGAGATGGAAGACATGCAGGTAGATGGATCGCTTGTCAAGTAATTAAGCAAGAGAGCACTTTTTCCGTGTTCATGTAGCCTCATCTAAACATGAGGAGGTTTGGGAGAATTCGAGACAGTTATGCAAACCCGAGGTGTAGTCAAGGGTTTGAATAACTTTCAAGAATTCTGCCAACCCTCCAGTGTTAACCCATTCACCACCAGTGGCCACTTATAGATTTTACTCTGTCTAACGTCAGACGATTTTACTCGTCAAAGGGAGACCCTTGGTGGTGAAAGGGTTAAGAAGAGGCTCCGTAAACTTGGAAAAAATGCTCTATTGCTTTCAAAAAATAATTCTTTAACATATACACAAATCTGAAACGTCACAACCGCGTTTACATACTCTCATCTTAGCACACCTATCGACCAATGAGAGCGCATGTAGTAGCACAGTTATTTTATAAATTCTTTTGAATCACACTAGTCTTGCTTTCAGGCTAGTGATTATGCAACTTCAAGGAAATTTTCATTGAGACCATGACTTCAAATCACAAAATTCTAAAATGCTCTCAGGCATTTTGCAAATAATTATTTCTCAGCCAATGAGAATGGGACAATAAAACAAAATAACCAATCAGATTTCAAGGTTAGTTCAACGTAACCAATAAAATTTTAGGAAAATGAATGACAAAAAGCCACTGTGTTGCGAATTTTACAACTACAGGTCAAAACTTTGTTGTTGTCTTTTCTTTTCAAGACAATTGACGAATTTAATCAATTACCGTTTCTGAATAATGATAATGAGCTCCTTCAGGCTGAAGACCTTCTTTACAAGAAGTTTCCAACATTCAGTGTCCATTTTGACGAATAGCATTGGCGTTCTTTCTTCAACATCTGCTCAAGATCCGTACATACCAAGTCCAGCAAAACATAAACAAACGAAAACCACACAACAACAATTTCATAGCCATCTCAAGAAGGTACATGTTTCCAGGTTCGCGGTAGTTTCAAACGAAGCAATACAATCAACTCTGTCGCTGTGAATTAAAATACGTAGTCTTTCAACGGATTTCGATCCACTCCACAAAACAGTGAATGAACGCCATCTTGAAAAATACATCTTGAAACAAATTAACAGCGCCCCATGAACTTGACAAGGTCCCGAGCATAAAGTTCTATGCCGAGGTCACAAAAAGAAACAGAGATACTAACGAGCTTGAATCCCTTAAAATCATGCAGAGTGCCATTGAACGGTATTTAAAAGAGAAAACCATCCACAGCTGGGCATCGTGCAGTTGAGGGAGTTTCACAACTCAAAAGAAAATTATCCATCGCAGAATTACACCAGCTGTACCCTCAAATTCCTTCTCTAAAGACAACAAGAAGTCTCAGCCTACATGTACACTACAGAAGAAAGCAGGTCTTCCATCATTGATTAAGGTGACGAAAATCGAACTTTGATGCATGAAAGAGTCACTATTTTCATTCTCACCTCAGAACTGCTTGTTTGTTTGCTATGCTTGAATGAGTTTTTGTCACATGACATCGTTTTGCACACTAAATAGGATGTCAAATCGTTTCCAGTTCCGCTATTTCTTTCAAACTGGCTAGGACATAGTACAATACATCAAAATCTAATATTTAAGGCCATAAAATTGTGCGATTTCAAAGTGGATTTACAGCACTGATTATATTACCGTGAACACCTAAAATATGTGTGGAATGTTTGTGTTGTAACCAATCACATGCGAGATCTTCACACCACAGAAACCACAGGCAACGAACCGTTTCCTTAATCGGCCACGGAACAAATTATTTTTGTTTTGTTTAAGATACAAACTGTCTTATTAGGAATTTAAAACACCGCTGTTCCCCAAGATCAGTGCTGAGGACCGCATCCAGGTCATCGTTCGAGTTTAGAAAGAAAAAATTTAGAAGCCAACGCGACGGGACGGCGACCAGCTTTCCATGTAACGACATCACATCGACAATCGTGATTAGCATAATCCTTGCCAATATTTTTTGTAGAACAAGGGTTGATTTGTGTGGGCTTACAATTGCACCCTCGAACTACTGTGCCGGCAGAAGTTCCTTGATCGCAAGATCGCAAACTGGAAAGACCGCCGAACAAATTTGCGATCAGGCGTAACTAATTATTCCGATTTCGATCGTTACAAAAAGTTTGAAAATTCGCACGCCAAACCGTCGCGTGCGTCCGCCGGCACATCGGCTTTGTAATTTATTTCAAAATCGCTCAAACCTGTATTTTTCGTTATTATAGCACATACTGCAAACAAATGGGAAGGAAAAGTAATTGTTTACTTGCTTGTAAAAAGACTGAATGTTAAAACAAAACGAAAATAATTTGTTCCGTGCCCGTTAGGAAACCATTCGTTGCCTTGTGGTTTCTGTGGTGTGAAGATCTCTCATGTGATTGGTTACAACACAATAAACATTCCAGACATATTTTAAGTGTTCACGGTAATATAATCAGCGCTGTAATAAAGTGGTAATTGAACTGAGTAGAGTGCAATTTTGGTCTCAAATCATACTACTTGTGATTTCAAATCGAACTTGCGCTGCGCGCTCGTTCGATTTTAAAATCACTTGTATGATTTCAGACCAAATTGCACTCCACGCAGTTCAATTACCATTATAAATTCTATAAACAAAAGGGTTGATTTCCTTCACGTCTAGAACAATATAGTTAAGCAATTTCTTAGCAAAAGAAATAACATGCAAAAATGAACATGATGAGTTCAATTTTGTCAAGAACACAAAAACCTAGACAGAGGTAAAAACCTTGACAGGAAATCCTGCATAATATTCACTTAATCAGTATATACAGTAGAAATGCATATCAACCGCATTTTGTTGTAGCTCTGCGAAATTAAACACAGCGGACCGAATTCCAACCACTGAAGCCACCAGCATTTTAACTATGTAAGCTTAAATATCAGCAGGGCGTAACACATCGATAATTCCGATACTCGATCAAAATCGATAAACATCGATAGACATCGATAATAATTAATCGATTAATATCGGAAATCGATCAAAATCGATGACCAGGTTCTTTGTGATTATCGATTTTGATCGATTTCGCTAATTAAGGTTCGATTAGTATCGATTTTGATCGATTATATCGGATTTGAAAAAAGCAACTTTCAAACAGTTCTGAGGAGTGACGCTGAAAGAATTATAGTCGGTTGGCCTCCCAGTTGTTTCGCTAATGGTCAGTCAGATCAGTTCGAACTTGCCAACGTTGATTTTAGAGGAAAGAATATTTGTAACACAGTCACTCCGAGAAGAACCTTATTGACAGTGACCTTTATAAAACCTGATAAAACACTGCACAACAGGATTATTTCGATTGGCTGTTCATTTTATTATTTTTATGTGTAGGTTTCGGTGTGGTTCAACAACCAGCGGCGTAGAGCAAAGCAAGGGGCATACAGGCCAGGACAGTTTGGGGGAGTCGATGGCAGAAACGATGACGCTTGTGCGCTGATGCTCAATACATCAATAAATGTGACAAAAGCTTATTGACACATATTTAATTATTGACAAAGCCACAAGCGTCATTGTTTCCTGCATCGACTCCCCCAAACTGTCCTGGCCTGTATGCCCCTTGCTTTGCTCTACGCCGCTGGTTGTTGAACCACACCGAAACCTACACATAAAAATAATAAAATGAACAGCCAATCGAAATAATCCTGTTGTGCAGTGTTTTATCAGGTTTTATAAAGGTCACTGTCAATAAGGTTCTTCTCGGAGTGACTGTGTTACAAATATTCTTTCCTCTAAAATCAACGTTGGCAAGTTCGAACTGATCTGACTGACCATTAGCGAAACAACTGGGAGGCCAACCGACTATAATTCTTTCAGCGTCACTCCTCAGAACTGTTTGAAAGTTGCTTTTTTCAAATCCGATATAATCGATCAAAATCGATACTAATCGAACCTTAATTAGCGAAATCGATCAAAATCGATAATCACAAAGAACCTGGTCATCGATTTTGATCGATTTCCGATATTAATCGATTAATTATTATCGATGTCTATCGATGTTTATCGATTTTGATCGAGTATCGGAATTATCGATGTGTTACGCCCTGCTGATATTTAAGCTTACATAGTTAAAATGCTGGTGGCTTCAGTGGTTGGAATTCGGTCCGCTGTGTTTAATTTCGCAGAGCTACAACAAAATGCGGTTGATATGCATTTCTACTGTATATACTGATTAAGTGAATATTATGCAGGATTTCCTGTCAAGGTTTTTACCTCTGTCTAGGTTTTTGTGTTCTTGACAAAATTGAACTCATCATGTTCATTTTTGCATGTTATTTCTTTTGCTAAGAAATTGCTTAACTATATTGTTCTAGACGTGAAGGAAATCAACCCTTTTGTTTATAGAATTTATAATGGTAATTGAACTGCGTGGAGTGCAATTTGGTCTGAAATCATACAAGTGATTTTAAAATCGAACGAGCGCGCAGCGCAAGTTCGATTTGAAATCACAAGTAGTATGATTTGAGACCAAAATTGCACTCTACTCAGTTCAATTACCACTTTATTACAGCGCTGATTATATTACCGTGAACACTTAAAATATGTCTGGAATGTTTATTGTGTTGTAACCAATCACATGAGAGATCTTCACACCACAGAAACCACAAGGCAACGAATGGTTTCCTAACGGGCACGGAACAAATTATTTTCGTTTTGTTTTAACATTCAGTCTTTTTACAAGCAAGTAAACAATTACTTTTCCTTCCCATTTGTTTGCAGTATGTGCTATAATAACGAAAAATACAGGTTTGAGCGATTTTGAAATAAATTACAAAGCCGATGTGCCGGCGGACGCACGCGACGGTTTGGCGTGCGAATTTTCAAACTTTTTGTAACGATCGAAATCGGAATAATTAGTTACGCCTGATCGCAAATTTGTTCGGCGGTCTTTCCAGTTTGCGATCTTGCGATCAAGGAACTTCTGCCGGCACAGTAGTTCGAGGGTGCAATTGTAAGCCCACACAAATCAACCCTTGTTCTACAAAAAATATTGGCAAGGATTATGCTAATCACGATTGTCGATGTGATGTCGTTACATGGAAAGCTGGTCGCCGTCCCGTCGCGTTGGCTTCTAAATTTTTTCTTTCTAAACTCGAACGATGACCTGGATGCGGTCCTCAGCACTGATCTTGGGGAACAGCGGTGTTTTAAATTCCTAATAAGACAGTTTGTATCTTAAACAAAACAAAAATAATTTGTTCCGTGGCCGATTAAGGAAACGGTTCGTTGCCTGTGGTTTCTGTGGTGTGAAGATCTCGCATGTGATTGGTTACAACACAAACATTCCACACATATTTTAGGTGTTCACGGTAATATAATCAGTGCTGTAAATCCACTTTGAAATCGCACAATTTTATGGCCTTAAATATTAGATTTTGATGTATTGTACTATGTCCTAGCCAGTTTGAAAGAAATAGCGGAACTGGAAACGATTTGACATCCTATTTAGTGTGCAAAACGATGTCATGTGACAAAAACTCATTCAAGCATAGCAAACAAACAAGCAGTTCTGAGGTGAGAATGAAAATAGTGACTCTTTCATGCATCAAAGTTCGATTTTCGTCACCTTAATCAATGATGGAAGACCTGCTTTCTTCTGTAGTGTACATGTAGGCTGAGACTTCTTGTTGTCTTTAGAGAAGGAATTTGAGGGTACAGCTGGTGTAATTCTGCGATGGATAATTTTCTTTTGAGTTGTGAAACTCCCTCAACTGCACGATGCCCAGCTGTGGATGGTTTTCTCTTTTAAATACCGTTCAATGGCACTCTGCATGATTTTAAGGGATTCAAGCTCGTTAGTATCTCTGTTTCTTTTTGTGACCTCGGCATAGAACTTTATGCTCGGGACCTTGTCAAGTTCATGGGGCGCTGTTAATTTGTTTCAAGATGTATTTTTCAAGATGGCGTTCATTCACTGTTTTGTGGAGTGGATCGAAATCCGTTGAAAGACTACGTATTTTAATTCACAGCGACAGAGTTGATTGTATTGCTTCGTTTGAAACTACCGCGAACCTGGAAACATGTACCTTCTTGAGATGGCTATGAAATTGTTGTTGTGTGGTTTTCGTTTGTTTATGTTTTGCTGGACTTGGTATGTACGGATCTTGAGCAGATGTTGAAGAAAGAACGCCAATGCTATTCGTCAAAATGGACACTGAATGTTGGAAACTTCTTGTAAAGAAGGTCTTCAGCCTGAAGGAGCTCATTATCATTATTCAGAAACGGTAATTGATTAAATTCGTCAATTGTCTTGAAAAGAAAAGACAACAACAAAGTTTTGACCTGTAGTTGTAAAATTCGCAACACAGTGGCTTTTTGTCATTCATTTTCCTAAAATTTTATTGGTTACGTTGAACTAACCTTGAAATCTGATTGGTTATTTTGTTTTATTGTCCCATTCTCATTGGCTGAGAAATAATTATTTGCAAAATGCCTGAGAGCATTTTAGAATTTTGTGATTTGAAGTCATGGTCTCAATGAAAATTTCCTTGAAGTTGCATAATCACTAGCCTGAAAGCAAGACTAGTGTGATTCAAAAGAATTTATAAAATAACTGTGCTACTACATGCGCTCTCATTGGTCGATAGGTGTGCTAAGATGAGAGTATGTAAACGCGGTTGTGACGTTTCAGATTTGTGTATATGTTAAAGAATTATTTTTTGAAAGCAATAGAGCATTTTTTCCAAGTTTACGGAGCCTCTTCTTAACCCTTTCACCACCAAGGGTCTCCCTTTGACGAGTAAAATCGTCTGACGTTAGACAGAGTAAAATCTATAAGTGGCCACTGGTGGTGAATGGGTTAACACTGGAGGGTTGGCAGAATTCTTGAAAGTTATTCAAACCCTTGACTACACCTCGGGTTTGCATAACTGTCTCGAATTCTCCCAAACCTCCTCATGTTTAGATGAGGCTACATGAACACGGAAAAAGTGCTCTCTTGCTTAATTACTTGACAAGCGATCCATCTACCTGCATGTCTTCCATCTCAGATTCATAAATTTCTAAAGAGACGCAGAAACTTAATCTTGCATGCATTCATCTGGATGCAAAAAAATACAATTACGATTGCAGCTTATGTCTTTTACTCTCTTGACAGTGCATCTGACAGGATGCGGGGATACTGAACCGTATATTTTGCTAACATCTGCATCCACATAATCAGAGCATTTTTCCACATAAAACAAAAAAATTGTGCCATAGTAGCGAAAAATCAGCTTCCTTTCAAACCCAAAAGGCCTGGAGGTTAAAAAGGCACGGTTAAGACACAGGCAAGACACATATTTGGCACTGTTTAGAACAGTTTAGGCACAGTTTAGGCACAGCTTAGGCACAGCCCAGCACAGTTTAGGCACAGTTTAGGCACTGAGCTTAGGCACAGCCCAGCACAGTTTAGGCACAGCCCAGTACAGTTTAGGCACATTTTATGGACAGTTAGGCACGTTTTTGGGACAAGCATCACAATGATTCCTGAGATTCTTTGACCTTACATGTATATATCCTAGCTGGGAAGATGGTAACACTGAAGTGGTTAGAGAATGAATATAGTGCTGTTTAAAATTCATTAGATTGAATAACAAAGATTATTTTTAGGCCTCACACAGATAAGTTTAAAGAATACTTTAAGAGCTCTTTAACACACAACTTTGCCACGATTATGCACGATTTGGCACAATTTAGGCACGGTCTGAACACTCTACACACAACTTTATGCGCAACTTAAGCACAGTTTAGGCATGACTTAAGCACAATTTTGAAAAAACTAAGGCCCGGCTTAGGCACGTTTTACGCACACAAATAAAAATATGTTTCACACTTCATTCTCAGCTCAGGCACAAGCTGAGTTTCATGGTTCAAATACCGTGAACCGTGCCATAGGACATGTAGGTTAGGATGCCCAGAAGTCAAACTTAGTGGCTTTAATGAAAAAAATCAAAAATTAATTGATTAAAATGATCTAGTAAAATTTAAGAAATAGAAAGAAATAGAAAGTTTTGGTGCTGTTGCACCAAACTGTGCCTTTCTCTGAAGAGCAAATTTGTCCTTATGCATGGTGTTACGCTTGTGTACACCAGTAGCATGCACCAGGCCAAAAACATTTTAACTGGGGTGCCAACATACCTCATATGTCATGTTTTGTTTTATTGCAGACATCCAAGATGGCTGAAGTCAGCTCAACTGCTATTGTGAAGTACTCGGCTCAAGAAGTTTTGCCTTACTTTAAACTGCAACAGGTTTGCTAAAGTTCTAACAGTATCTCTCTTACGATACAAAAAATAAAGTTTATATGGAAAAGCTCAAAACTAATTGTTATTCATTTTTTTCAGACAGAAGAATTTTTGAACATCGACAGCGCACAGTTTATTCTGCATGTCATTTAAAATATCTGTAGGAAACGTTTTCATTCCTCAACTGAGCAGTCTGGTTTTGTCTTCCTTTCAAAATCAGGGATAGCAGCTATAACTGTAGCTCTAAAGGTTTGGTTGTCTTTTTCTCTATTGTGAAGCTGAAATTGTACTTTGTATCCCTACAATGTACCTAGGATACCGACTTAAATGTTGCTCCTCCAAACTGGTTGCGAGATGGAAGGTTTTCTGATGTCAATCACCACAGACGGGACCCTGTCGAATTCTCAAGGTATACATGTAACAGTTACTCTACAAATGTATTTTACTTTGCAACAATTAAGCAATAGCAAGTTTCTATGGTTTATAGGCTGATAAACCACGTGGGATGTTGATAGAACACGAGAAGAATTTGTAAATCACGAGCCGCAGGCGAGTGATTTACAAATTCTTCGAGTGTTCTACCAACATCCCAAGTGGTTTATCAGCCTTTAAACCATAGAAACTTGTGGTCTATTGCTTTTATATAATAATTGAGAA
>JAHPZR010043424.1:0-41102 GCA_019787425.1 Platygyra sinensis | reverse complement strand
TCGCTTTTTCACATGTGAAAATACAGCACATATAGAATTCTATTTGCAGGGTTTATTAACTAAGATTCTCGCTATATATACTATAAAACTAGACTACTTGGTTTGACATGGAGTGATAACAACTGAATCAATGAGCCATCAATCCACAACTGTTTTAACGACATGCTGGTCATGCGGGCGCATGAATCTTTCATATTCATTCATGAAATGCATTTGCTGTTGGCAAATTTTTCATAAAATATTATATTCAATTTTTTTGTATTCTCAAACCTTAATTTAGAAGTTCACATTGATATACTTTTGTTAACTATGCGACCAAACAATAAGTATTGCAACATAAAAAAAAAGAAAATTTAAACAGAGAAGAACCATTCATTGTTAGCCTTTACAAGAATTTCATGCTACTCTAAGTGCTTCATAAACGAGCTTTTACTCAGTACAAATACTGTTTGTGCTATGTGTTCCTTTCTTTTGACAGATATTTGCTACGGACGAAGCTAAAAATACTGAACCTTGAATCGGTGATCGGCCTTGGTGGCCTAGATTCTCGACTGTAATGTATCTAATATCTACTGATAGGAGGAGGCTTTTGTGTATTGTTTCCCACAGGAAAACTACATATATGGCAATAAAACCTAGAGTATTTAAGGCAGGTTTTTTTTTACGAAATCCTTTCAGCTCAGATCCATAACATGGACAGAAATGCCACATTTTTGGTGTACTAAGAATGTAAAGAATACAGTGTCGTATGACTTTTAAAGAGTGTGTTCACCAGAAAGGTAGTCAGAGCAAAGAAGGAGGTCAAATCATTAATTTCGCTAAAACTAGGCACGAATTTTCGGTTTAATTTGGTGATTAAATGATTGTGGCAAAAAAAAATAAAAAATAAAAAAATAAAAATAAAAATAAAACACAACAACAACAACAAACAAAAAAAGCCAGTAAGTCTAAGCACTGTATTCTCGTCAAATGAGAGAGACCCCCTCCAATAATGGTAATTTGACACTAATTTATGCATGTTTAATTAGCCATTGCTAAAATTAACAAGAATTGCTACAAGAAAGGCCACAAGAAAATGAAATCTTCCGATCATATTCTGTCTCTATTATGTCTAAACGTAAAAATATACATTTTAACTGTAGGTTTAGATTTCTCTCCGAGGCTTCAGCGTGAGTATAGGGTGCGTATTTTCTTAGTGTTGCAAATAACCTTTAATTGATGGCAAATATCTGTAATGGGCAAAACCAAATACATATTATTCTACCATGGATAGTGAGAGCACTTTACAAAATTCTAAAAAAAAAAGCCATAAAATGTTAGGGAAACGTTTTTCTCTGTTGGGGTACTGTTTGTACTCGACTGAATGATTTATGGTCATTTAATGAACATCTACTAAGACATTTTTAAGCCATTTTTTAGCTTTAGCCTAACTTAGCCTAAGATGATTCAACTGACGAGTACTCTCAGCTTACACTTTCAGTTGTAGAATACCTTAAATAGCAGATTAACGCTCGTGTTAATTAACGTATTTGAAATTAACGCGACTTAAATTAACGAGATTTGAAGGGAAAATTGCTTCGCAGTAAAGGAAATTGAGGCGAGAGAGAAAATAAAATTCTAAAATGAGGGATAATAATGTGTCTCCTGCACCAGAATACCAGAAATTGTTGATAACAGGAATGAATTTATTTTAACGCTCTAAAGCTGACAGTGAACACGAAAATTCACTCTGAGTATAATAAACTATTTACTAATGTGAAGGATTGACGAGACATGTAAAGTGAGCGAATAAAATTTGTTGGGCTGTTTCAGAAATGTCTGTAGTGAGTCACAGTTTAGGAGAAAAATAGTGGGAATTATGCATAACTTAATTAATAGCGGGGAATAGCCCTTTTCACGGTTAACCCTGCTCATTTGCATTACAATGAAATCTAGCATCTATGCGAGGCAATTTCGGCTATTTGCAGTTTTAGCTCGAAATTACCTCGCATCCACGTTGAATTACATTGTAAATGCAAATGAGAAAAGCTAACCGTGAAAAGGGCTATTGAAAATAACATTAAATTAAATTAACGCGGATTTCGAAAATGCCTGTTAATTTCATGAAGCGTTAATTTCCTATCATAAAGTAGAGATGGAAACAACAAATAACTACTACATACAGGTCGATTACACGAGATCTTGCATGGCTAGTAATCTTTGACACGCACGTGAAGTTGAAAGGCGAGATAAAGCAAAAGCAATCCACATAGTTCTCAAGACTTAGATAATTTGTGAGAAAATAATAACACCCCGCTTACCTCCTCACATCAGTATAAAGTCGCAAAACGTTCATTGACTGACCAGAGACCTAATATACTCTCGGAAAATTGCCGGCTTCCATTTTGAAATCAGTGCATTTTTCAAGTAAAATGCAGATCATTCTATGTTGTAACAGAATAGCGGCAGTGCGAGAACCAACAACATCTCCAGCTCTCCCTAGAGGTGCTGTAGCCTTAAACCTCTAATGCGCATGTGGCAACTTTTGTCAGCAATTTGTAAACCGTCGAAGCCACACTTTCGGACGCACTGAGTGAAATTTCTCAGGTTTATATTAATTGCGTTTTTAAGACTTGTTATTCGGGAATTTTATGTTTTCTGGTCGACGAAATATGATATTCCTGCCAAGCCGTGCAGCGACGTCGACCAGCAAATAGACACTTCTTTGCTATTTTCGTGAGCAGCCATATTGCGTTTTGGCTTACTTGGTTCTTGTCTATTTTATACCTACTCGCCCTAAAAAAATTAAAACAAAAAATGGGCAATCTGAGAGACCTGGCCCTCCCGATGACGCTAAAGCGAGGCGTCAAAATCAAAGCAAAGAATCATAACTGAACACAGTCAACCGAAAAATTATCTGTATTGCCATTTGGCAAACACTCAAATAAATTCTTTGTAGAATGCTCCACAAAACTTTAAATCAGCGTAAACCTCGATCGATCTCTTACCAAGAGTACGTTTTGTAACGAGCTGACGCCATGTTGTTCAGATGTTACGTTTAATTGCGCGTTTCTTGCTAACCAATGGCGTACACGGATTTAACCTTTGCTAGTGGCAGGTCAAATTTGGCATCTCCAACTATTGTCCGAGATTTCTAGCCATGGTTCTGTTTTGGATTCTTGGATTTTTTATAGGTGCTCTTTTAAGATATTCGGCTTTTTGTCGATCTCTCCGTTAACTTCGACCCACGCTTCAACCTATAAATTGTCATTACCATTCCCTTTTCATTGCCAGAGATATCAGCGGATTGATAAGAAAGCTACTCAAAAGGCCGTTCAAAATCCAGAGAGAGCCATCACGACAGCTGTAGCACAGATTTCTTTGACAATTACATTGTGTTACAATTTCTATTACAATACCTAACGTACCTACTGACAGGCTAACGTTTCAATACTGGCGTCGCCTAAACGTCATCAAAAATGGCGGAGCACTCGATGGAATTGTTCTAGGCGAGTTTCGATACAGATGAGTATGTTATAGCAGCAGGAATGGCTGCCGTCTGTGGATTTGAACTTCCCTTTAAGTAGGATGCTGCCAAGTTACTTACATCTGTGACCATGAACGCGAGATGATAATGGGTATTCTCCCTAAGAAGCACCGGGTTGAAGCAACCGTATAGATCACAATTTAGCAATCCGGCCAAGAATCAAAGAAAATATAAATTCGCGTGACATTAACGTAGCAAATATTTAAGGTTACGATTCTTTTCTTTCTTCGCCTAAAAACATTACTTGATCATGAGGGAGTTTCTAAGTGGATTATTCTGCTGTACTATTTATCAACACCGCGAGAATGCCTCACGATAAAGCTCCGAAAAAATTAAAAAACGTGTCTTAAGGTGATTCCTCAGAAATAGAAGTTACCGATGAACTTTTTTTAAAAACTTTCCCTGAATGATCTCTACCAAGCACTGTTTCGAAAAATACAATAAAAATGATAGGTCACCATTCTCGTTTAAGAGATGTGTTGGGCCAATCTTACCCCATTTATGCCTGTACTCGTTCTAATCACGCGCGTTATTCATCGGGCCACGTTACATTTTGCGGTAGCTCAATACATAGTTTATAAAAGTAATACTCGGGAAAAACCTTGACAGGTAGAAAGTGTCGAGCATATAGAACAATATCATATAACATTTGTGGAAACATCACACTATTTGATACGACGTGGACGTAAGCGTTCGTAGAGTCGTTATTTTTTCGGTCATAACTTGTATCACAGAGTAACGGTTTCGTGCACTCTTTCATCTATATCTTTTTTTACTTCCGATAGAATTTTTTTAAATTAAGGAGGGCAATATTTACACTATTATTATGCAGTAAAAAATATAGGTCACCATGCTCGTTTTAAAGAAAACGAACATTTATTTCGCTGTCGAGCTTAGCTTGAGGGAAATTTCTTTCGCTGTGTACAGGTCCACGCGCTAATTTGCGCGCGCTAATGACGCAAAAATCGTGCGCAGAAGGGATGCGCAATGCAATACTGGGGGATCACCTAAAACGCATTTCTTCGCCAAACTTTTACTCATAATTGGTAGCAAAAAATGCACAGCTAGATATTTCCTGCTGATTTCGATTTAAGTTAAGACAAAGAAATGGCTTTTGTTTAAGTAGATATTTATAAAACGGCCACAAAGAGTAAAGTTCTGTACAAACTGTACGCAAGCACAGAAAATAAATACTTTAGGAGATTTACTGGTTCATAGTATCGTCATTTCCTCTTGATATTGGTATAACAGGAAAAATTGGATGGCATAACAAAGCGACCATGAAAACACTGAACACAATGAAGTTTTCACTTTTGTTTTCAAAAAGTTGGCGACACGATTCCAGGAAATTTCCTGTGAAATACAAAAGATTGCTGGAGAAGCCGTAAACAGCAATACAGTCAAAAGTACTAAGACGTAGATGAATGTTTCAAAGTCGTGGGCAGAAAGCTAGGACCTCAAAGACGCCATTGTCAAACACGAAAATAAAGAACTGGAGGAATGTCTCTCGCGCTTTTTTACCGATTTTTGCAAAAGCGATGGCTCCGACTATGAGCCACACAGCCTAAGGTTTATGTTAGCTGCCCTCGACAGACGCCTCAAACATAATGACAGCAACATATTCATAGCAAAGGACCTAGAGTTAGTCAAGTGCAAACAGGTCCGGGTGGGAAAAGCAAGAGCTTTTTGTGAAAAAGGCCACGGAAAACGACCAAAATCAACGAAAGCACTTACCGTTCAACATAAACAGGAGCTATAGAAAAATCGTGCACCTGACGAACAAAATCCAAAGTCATTCCTTTATATTCTGTGGTATCTGTTTACTCTTCATTTTGATCTTCGAGGCTACTAAGATCACCATGAAATGTTTATCGAAGATTTCAGCTTGAACAAGGAAGACTATGGCACAGAGTAGGTAACGATTCGAAGAAGAAACACAACGAAGACCAGCCAAGGCAGTCTAAGGAAGAAACGAAGAGCCATCCAGTCATACATGTTAGCCACTGGAGGTCCAAGTTGTCCAGTCAAGTTGCTCAAGACATATCTTGCCCACAGACCTGGAGAAATGCGAAATAGTGACCAGTTTCATCTCGCCATTATTGAAAAAAGGAAATTGTGGTACAAGTGTTGTACAAGAAACAGCGTGGGCGTCAATAAAATAGACTCCTCAATAAAAGAAATATGGCTTTGGAAGCGGAATTGGACGCGAAGGGAAGAAAGTTAAACAATCACTCGGTAGAAAATACGCTTGTGAAGAAGCTGAAGGTTTCAAATCAGCCAAGAAGTGCAATCATTGATACAACAGGCCACACAAGCGAGCGTTCACTGGTAGGCTACGAAAAAGGGGACGAAGCAGAATAGAACAGAAGGAAACAGATAAATTTCATCCACCATCAGCTTTCCTGTCCGCCAACAGGTTCCGAATTCCCGTCAAGTTCTTTCCAGTGTACCCATTCAGCACAACCATACAGCGACTCCAGCCTGCCAAACAGTAGTCCACAACTTTCATGGCTGTCAGGTGACGATAAATTACGAAGCTGGGGTTGGTGTTTTTCACCAATTGAAAGCGGCAATTAAACACTTGAAGAAGCTTGTCTTTACCTTATATTAACTAGAGGCTCCGTTTCGCCGCTGCAGTGACTGAAACAAATGTGATTGAAAATTATTTTCATTTAATTTTTCTTGTTGTATGCCTTCAATGGTTTTTGGTTGTTGTTGTTTTTTTTTAATGTTAATCATTTATTTTTTTTTTTCATTGACGGAAAAAAGTTTGTTACAGGTACAGACAGTGAAAGGTGAATTAATCTACATGACACGAGCATTGATCCCCGACAGGAATCGAACCCATGACCTCCCGAACGCCGGACGGGCGCTCTATCCACTGAGCTACGAGAACTCATGGAGAGCAAAGTCATTTTAACTGAGTTCATATGTGACAGACGTCCTGCGTACTGCTAAGATTAGCACTGTAGAAGTCATCATGAGTAGTGATAAGTAAATAAAGATGATGAATGCTCTTGTCATGTAGATTAATTCACCTTTCACATTTATTAACGAGCACAAAAATCCACCATCTTTATTCACTTATCACTAACCTTGTGCGTTACAGAAATTTTTCTCGATTTCAATTATAACAAATGGAAGCATGACATGTACGTGGTATTTGTAACAATACCGGATCGTAATATTTCAAA
Organism: Platygyra sinensis; assembly: GCA_019787425.1. NCBI lineage: Eukaryota > Metazoa > Cnidaria > Anthozoa > Scleractinia > Merulinidae > Platygyra > Platygyra sinensis. Next base: position 34,382 of record JAHPZR010043424.1, on the reverse strand, counting down.
AATCTCCCAAAATACACCCGTGGTATTATTGTTCAATACCACTAAAGGTCATACTTTTAGACCCTTCCCATAAATGGTGACTAAACTGAAATCTGAATAACAATGCTGATAATACATCAAATATTATCGCTCGCGCGTGATTGGTCTAATCGCGTCACGTGGCCGAATATTCCCCAGCTAAAACTGGGGAATATCCGAATATTTCCCGATTTTCAAAACTGCGCGCGTTGCGAAAAAGATTTCAAGGATAATAAAGACAATAGGGACATGTAGCTTCAGTGTTTTCAGCGGAGATCCAGCTCAAACGACAAACCTCTAGAGGTCACGTGATCAAGCCCTGCGGTCACGTTCGGAGTCCTCAACCCCCGTTTTCAACGCCAAGAGGTAGGTTTTCACGTAAGTGATTTACCGTACTTATCAGAAAGGTATGTAAACCAGTCTTTTTAGAAAAAAGTTTAGATATATTTTTTAGCAAATAAGTGAAACTAGGACTTCTTGTTGCCATTTGAAAATCAACGACTGCTGTTGTCTGGAAATTCAATATGGTGGCCTCTTCAATTTCAAGTGTTTTTCGAAGTTTTCGGTCGCTAATGGACTTCTGTGAGCTCATAAATAAGGGTTTTCTCACCTTTTAAGGTTTATTATTCAAACAGCAGTAGATGTTATCTGAGAAGCTTAAAACTTTATAATTCCAGGGTATCATGGCTCCATTCCGATGGCCGGATGTGAAGCACGAACTAGCCCTTGCAAAGGAGGTGGCAAAGTATTTCCCTGAAAAGCCCTCAAGAGTGGGACGAAGTAGTCAAAATACTCAGCAGAGCTTTTTCTACTGATGATAAACAAGTTAAAGGGAGAGGATGTCGAGAAAAGATGGATAGAATACTTGAGAAATACACTAAACTACAGCTTTTGAGTACTAGTTTACTTAGTTTAGCTATATTTGATTACACATTCGGATGGTTTCCTCTTGCTCTATGAAGTGATTGTTTAATACAATAAAACTACACTCAAATTGAAGTGTTGGGACATACCTACCTTTTCAAAGCTTGTTTTCTATGTGAATTTGCTTGAGGATTGGAGAGCTGTAGCTAAAACGGTAGAAGCGATAAACGGCAAACGCCAAACGCCTAACCTGAAACTGCCATTTCCGGTTTGCCGTTAACGGGAAAACCCTGGTGCTAAATGTCTCTAATAGCTTCCATTTGGGGTGAAAATATGCTCGGATATTCGTCCTTGGACATTATTTGTTCTTCGTAGCTCTCGCTTCCCAGAACAGATAACGCCCGCGTACAAATCTCCGAGCATATTTTCGGGCCAAATGGCGACTATTGTTTATTTATACACCCTTAGCCTCACATTCATGTGAAAAATCCTTTGTCTGGAAACATGGGTACAAGGCTAAGCATGTATAAAGTATTTCTATTTAAATTTAGGGGCCGTTTATGCAAGGAGTCTGCAACCTATACAAATCTCATGCCAAACATTTTGTGTCCCTCACCATCCATGTTAACATAATGTGTATTTTGTTTACCCATTCCAGACATTTCTCTTTAATTATTCACAACACTACGAAATATGCACTTTACCTAAGATAAAGCCACGAAGAGAATTCAAATGATCCGTCAGTTGAATGAACAACTGGGCTTTTAGACTGATAGTTTCAGAACGCCATCCGGTGGATCTCATTTTCACATTGCTTTTAATTGTAAAGATGTAAACCAAAAGACCGCTAACTCATTATGCATACAGAAAAGTCGAATGACAATTGTTTGCAGGGGTCTCGCTAACTTAGGATCAACTATGCTGACTTACCTTTTTTTTTTCAATGGTTTTTTTTTTTTTTTTTTTTTTCACCAAATCCGACTTTTGGGCAAAGTTTGAGCGAAATCGTTGATTTGAGCTCTTTCATCTCCTGCCTGCTTTTCTCATTGACACAGTCTTGCTCTAACACTTTCCAGGCCATTATATGCACTGTATACGACATGGTCGGACCGAGAAGAAAAATAACCCCCCCTCGATCCCTGTTCTCAAGTTTGTGAACAAAGCCTGAGCGCACGCTCCTCTGCATGAACAGTCTTTCTTCAAGTTTTCCACCAAAACAAATGTAACGAACTCACTACACATTCGCTGCTCCAGCGGCAGGAGTAGAAGCCATAGTGCTCGCAGTCCTAGAGTCAATGGAGTTCACATCAAGGATATTGACAATCTGTTTAATTTTGTACGGTTTTTTCGCATATTTACAAGAGAAAATAACAGCCGATCAAGAAGATTTTGCAGCACCAGAAAACCCAGGTCTTTGAAACATTTATATTAGAAGATATGGCACTTCGCATTCATCATAAGCCTGGTGAAGAGATAGTATTGTTGAGTGGTCTTAACATTTCATATGCATCACAGCGTAATCTACGGCAGAAGAATCGAGCCTTGGACTGAACAGGATATGTTCTGCTGGACAGTTACTAGTCTTGTGTGTCTAGACAACAAAGAAGGCAGTACAAACAGTAGAACCGTTAGCCGCCTTAGAAGACAGCGAGAAATCTTTCAGAACCACTTCATTGTCCCACTAAGCAAGACTGCCAATTAAAAAAAAAGCAACAGTGACAAAAAAGGATTCTGTAAAGTCTCCTTTGCCAAAAGACTCTATCTCAAATATGTAACGTCACCCCAGCAAGTCAGAGACATGATGCAGTTAGACGGAAGTGAACTTCGCCACTTCCGAAACACTCCAGGCATCGAGAAGTATCAGTCATCGGAGTACTAACAACGTTTACTTCAATGAAAGACAAAAGGAAATTGGGAGATACTACTACTTTTCAACAAAGATTTCCGTTCAGCCGTGAGCAAGGTATCAAAAGGTTACTTGGCATAAAAAGGAAGCTCCTTAAAATGGCAAGACACTAAAACGTGACATTACACTGAGTTCTTGCAGAAGCTTATCGAGAAGAATCATGCCACTGTCTTCCCACCCGAGAAATTGGGGAACACCGCTGGAAAGGTCTGTTACCTCTAACATTTTGACAGCTACCACCCTAAGAAAGCAGACCAGATACGTACAGTGATCAACTGCAGTGCCATTTTCCAGGATCAGTCTCTCAACAAACACCTCTTACTAGGACCCGATGTAATAAATGGTTTGTTTGGTGTACTCCTGCGATCTCAAAAATAGCAGACGGTAACAACACGTGAAATGGGGGATTTCTCATAGTTTTTAAGCAAATCCAGAGTACACAGATGTTCTGAGATTTCCGTAGTTCAAACATATGAATACGTTTTGAATGATCAAGAGTGAATATGTTTGAATGATCAAGAGTGTCAATATCGCACTAATGTCCATCTACTCGGGGTTGTTTCGCTGTTTGTCGCTGGCCAATTTTGCCCTCAACCAACTGCTGAAAGGAGTCAAGAGCAGTTTGGGCAGGAAGCTGCACACTTTCTGAAGAACTCACGAGTGACTTTTATGTACACGCTGGATAAAAATTCCTTTGGTACATCTACTGGCGGGATCGGATTCAAGCAATCGATGGGTGCATGCGTCAATTTGAGATTACACAATTTTTCTACTAGCAGTACAATTTTGCTGAAAGCATTGCCCATTGAGGATCGGGCCAAAGACGTGAAGGATTTGGATCTTCGACACGATGTATTACCAGTTCAGAACCTCATCAGCTAGGATGGTATGTTCCAGAACCGGCAGAATACACACAGCAGAAATAAAAAGCTAAAGCAGACCAGTTCACTCTCTAGAATTGACCTATTTCTTGACGAAAGAGAACTACTCGGAGTAAAAGGTCGACTCCACAAGGCCACCTTCGCGGATGAAATAACGCACGCCGTTTTTGTGCCCACGAAGAGTCCCAAGGCTGTGGAATGAAACAACACGCCCATAGACAGTTTTGTTATTAAATTACAGACAGATACTCCTCTGTTTCCCACAAGCTCCGAAAAAAAACTATAAGATATGAAAGAGGGTCGAAAAGAACTCAAACATTGGGACCTAATTTGATCAGTCTTTACTCTTAAGCTAAACCCTTAGAAATATTACATTTTAAGCAAACAGATATATTTATTACAGGTAACGCGCTCAGACGATTCATCAACCAAAGAGACAAAGTCTGCGGATTAAGATTCGATCAAGGGACGAACTTCGTAGGAGGGAAAACTGAGCTCAATGCTACCTTGAGAGAAGTACACGCCGACTCTACTAAGAAATTCTCCTAACCCAAGATGATAATTGTTCTGTTAAAATTCAAGTTGAACGTGCTATCCGGATTCCAAATTGTTGTCCTACTTTAGCACTTATCCGTACCCTGCGCCCAGTCCTCTCTAGACGTTTGGGAGACCATTCCCAGCAACTTGAAAAATGAAGCAATTTAACCCTGTTTACGGAAGCAGACTGAAACATCGAGAAGAACCATCTGCTTACCATCGACAATTTATCAGATCCAGAGGCGCCTGAGCCAATCATGCCAAATCACTTGCTTATACTCTTATACTCCGGGTAACTTTTTGGGACGCAGAACTCAGTACTTGAAAGACCATTTCTAACGACGTTGGAAACAGAAAGGTTAGATCGCAATGAAATACTGTTAGCCCCCAAAGCCAAGTTGGTGATGCTATCCTCATTAAAGATGGATCCTGTCCTTGGAACTCGTGGCTACTTGTCAGAGTAACCAAAGTCTATCGAAGTGAAGTTCGGAATGTTCTCCTCCTCGTCAGTCAGTCTGGGAGCAGTTTTTTCAAAGACCCATCCACAAATTTCTATCCTAACAACCCAACCCAACCCAACCAAATGAAGATGAAGACAAGGCCCTTCGGTAGGCCTGAACTGATTCTGCATATAGGAAAGAGAACTCTGAGAACACTTTCAGTCTTAATATTCACCGTTTTATTAATTAAAAGTTCCAAAGATTCTTACAAGGTATGAGAAACATGTAATGTCTTCTCAGTCGTTTAGATTACGTGACGCATCCCGTCTTTCCTTAGTTTAAGATATCAAGATTTCCAGCTTAGTAGAAAGTTTTAAAAGTGCCTAGTTCCTAGGCCTAAACATTTTGCCTCGGCCCGGGACGAATTTAAAAGTGCGACCCAGACAAATATCGCGAAAATGAGACAATTTGTCTCAGTTTTTTACCATTTCGTTTCATAGGAGAAAATTCTCTGAGCATTTCTGCTAGAGAAAAGCAATTTAAACTTGGAACCATTACCCCCTTCCAGCAAACAAAATGCCGGTTTTTCTATTTATTGGACTAAACCGACAACAGTGACTACACAACATTGAATTAGGAGGGGGGACTCGGGAAAGCAGGGAATTATTGCTAGATGCATACGAACTAGACTAAGTGATTAAATATCGAAAAGTTTGAGATCGCATGACCATCCATATCACAGGCTTTGCATTTGTTTCGCATTTTATGCATTAAAAAAGCCTGTGTCCTATCGATTTTCTTTATTATGCATTTAGGCGTTGCGTTGTCAGTGCCCTCATTTTTACTCGAATGCATGTGTATTTTCGTTTTCTAATTCTATTTTTGATCATAACCATATTAGCACCACTCTGCTGTTCTCTTATTTCCCATTCAGCCAAGGTCAGGCTTGCAGGCCAACATGGATAAAGAATACTATGAGCATTAATATGCAAAGAAAAGAGAACATTAAACAAAAATTTTAAAAATGCAACCAAAAAAAAAACATGATCTGTCTGATTTCATAATATATGTAGCTTGTGTAACTAGCACTGTTTTAGTGAAATGCCCAATAAACCCAACGTGAAGCAAAGCACTTTTGTCTCCTTTCCTTGTTATGAAAGTGACGCTTAATCTCCTTATGCTTTCTTGTTTTTTTTTTTTCTTTTTTTTTCCAGGTTGATGGAGAATCGAACTGCTAGAACATTAAACTTCGAACGTAATTGCACAATATATCTGTTAGTATCCGGGAAATAACCTTTTTCATGTAAACTTGTGTTGACCAGACTTAAGTAAAGATTTTAGCTGTATTTAAATTGTTGGATTTTAGAACTCAGTTGACCATAAAGCAGAGGAGCAACTCCCTACCCTGCGGTTTAGATGCTGGTTGAGAAACTTTAAGCCGTGTTTAACGCCGAGAAGAAGCTATTGAACTCAGCACAAGTTGCTTTAACCAAAATAAAGAGAAACGAAGCTAAAATCTACCGAAAAACGGATTTTCTGAGCCCTGAAGGACATTTATTAACCTTTAATGGTTGCTGTTTGACTTAAGCTTCTTTACTGGGCGTTGAAGACGTAAGAATTTCGCAAAAGGACAATGCTTGCACTTTTGGTCTTCAAAGTAAGATATAGAAGGTTCTTAGGACGTCTTCTTGGGTCATTTCTCGCGTATTTCGTGGTACTAGAAAATTTTTAACTCCTTAAAATCTACTTTTTCAACTGGCATTTCGCAAATGCAGTCGTGATGGACTCAGGCATGTTTCAATTCACTCAAGCTCAAGTTAAAGTTTTTTCCCTCACGGCTGTTGTGTATATATACTTAGAGGGTTTATTATAGTCTGGCGGTTTGGCGGTTTAAGCCAATTTTGAGTGCCGGTTTGCGGTTTTATTCACTTTTATCTGGCGGTTTACGGTTAAGAAATTATCGTGCGGTTGCGGGAAATCATAAATTTAGCCCGCGGTTTTCGGTTTTCGCGGGTTTTTGTGGCGGTTATTCAGTAAAACAGAGTTAAGAGGCTCAGAAGACTGAGCGGTAACTTTATCTTGCTTAGAGCTTCTCTCTTTAACAAAGTATTGTCTTTTAGGGCAAGACCAAGTCAGTCAGGGCTTCCCTCTGTGTCCCCGGCCATGTGGAGAGGGGTGGGAAGGTAATTTGATATAAGGCCAGACTTCAAAGCTTCGAAAGGGTGACGAAAGCATGTTGAAAGATGGCGGACGATGTGGCAAATGTCGATATAATTAAAAGCTTGGGGCAGCGCCAAAGGATTTTATGGGGATAATCGTCCAACCTGGAGGGCGGTGTCTGTTTTTTAGAAGAAAACGAAAGCGGTTTGCGGTTTTGAAGGAACAACATATGGCGGTTTACGGAATGTACAACCTCCTATAATAGACCCCCTACTTACCTTTTCCTAGTTTAGTAATTGTTGTTGACCTATGCACTTTGCTTTGTTCTGAGGTATTTGTATTGAAATTTAGATAATTAGTTTCAATCATCGTTTCATTTTTGTCCGCAATTGTATTTGTCCGAGCTGATAGTAGGAGCTGTCAATCATTTTCAATTTCACCGTTTTGCACTCAATTAAACTTTTTTGCACTCACTTTCACCTATTTACTCTCGATTTCACTTTTTTGCACTGATTTGGAATTAATCGACATGTTCTTAACCAATCACAATGCAGAAATTGTTGCTTGTATATTAATAACTGATTAACTTAATGCAGAACTATTCCTTTCCCAAATAAAAATTCCCTGAGAGCAACTCAAGGATTCATTTTTTCGTTGCCTCCGTTTCAAAACGAGTTTTCGTGTGAAAACTTTTATACGGAAACAAGTTGATGAACATGTAGAAGAAGTCATATCAATGGTTTCACCCTTCACACAATACGGAAATGGCCTATTGGATGAATACAAAAAAGGTAGTTAAATAAAAACAGAAGACAAATGGATCCTTGTAGAGTTATTCTTGGTACTGCATTGAAAAACAGGAAAACACGCATCTTTTGCTCAAAATGTTATGCATAGGTTCTGATGTCCAGTTATGGTTGCTAATCATAAAAATTACAATTTCCTCGATTGTGATTGGTTTAAAAAACTCCTATTTCCCACTAATTCACTTGTCAAGCTGTTATCGGACAGTTTGTTATCGGACACCTTGTTATCGGACAGTTTGTTATCGGACAGTTCAATAAGCCAATCACATTCAAAGATGTAGTTAAAATTAACCAATCACATTTAAAGTTGTGGTTTAAATCAACCAATCACAACCTTGGTTTCAATCACCATAGAAACAAGTGTACAAACTCTTAAATTGGGGCTTTTTCAAAATGGAGAATTTTTTCCCCTTGAACAATGATTATGTTTTAGAAGACAGAAGTGATTTATTTTATCCTATGGCACAAATGTTTATGCGAACTATCCAGACGAGTTCCTTTGTGGATATGTTAACATGTTCAGATGAAGTTCAGCCATCCACAGCATTGTTCATCGCTTCGCAACAACCGCGGCAAACGGAGGTAAACATCCACCCGGCTGTAATGCCACTGCACAGTACGCTAGTATTTCCTCCCTCGAAAATCCTCATTTAGTTCAACAAAATCAAAATACAGGAACAATGACAGTAGACCAAGCCAAGTTTTCCCCTTCTATCGGACGGAGAAATTTCAGAAATAAATAATAGTAAAACCACAGCCTCCAAAAACATCGCTCGAGCAACTAAATCTGGATGGCGGCATAGGTAGAACGTTGTAAAGCCAAAAACATTAATGCATTTAACTGCCAGTGAAAGACGAGAATTGTTTCACATTGCTAGCGGATACGTGCCTGTACAATCCAGCTCGATATTTGCGATTTCTCCGACATTCCCTTTGCACAGTTCGGTGCCGGCAGCTTCAGCAAATCCACCAGCTGTAGGAGAATGTTCGACCAGCAGTTCCAATCAGTTCAAACCAAGTTTCTTCATTAGCGAATGTGGCAGAATTCACCGGTATGCCGTCATCCAAATACAGCATGGCTACAAAAATCTCTCGGCGCCATTTTAAATTTTCAATAAACAGTTCAGTGTGTTTAAAAAACACCAGCAACTTAAGAAAATCCCCTTCCCAAAAAGCCAAGGAAACGAATACTCATAGTTGACTCTGGCTCTGATGTTTACAACTTGAGGTGTACTGTCTATTGACCCAGCTTAAAAACCTTGAACCTTGCTGGAAAAACTGCCCTGGCAAGCGTTCGGAATTTTAACCAAATTCCGCAAAGTTCTGCGCAGTTGAGCGTTTTTCATGCATGGTTGCGTTTTTGACTGACATAAGACTTGTTTTTCGCTCGTCACTTGGCAACCAGCAAATCCATTTTGATTGTTGTCGATTTCAGAGCGACATTACATGCAAATTTTCCCTTTATTTCATAACTTTGCTATTCTTCTTTTCTCGGAAATTGTAATTTTTATGATTAATTGGTAATAAGACTTCGTGTCGTCCAATTCTGTCTGTAATCATACTCGTGATAAACAAATCGGACTCCCGCTGCGCGGTCGTCCGATTTTGTTATCACTCGTATGATTACAGACCGAATTGGACTCCACTCAGTCCTATTACCATTACTTATTGAACCCTTTAGGTGGCTGAATTCGTTCTTTGGCAAAATCAATTTACAATAAATAATTATTACATATTTGAAATAGATGACAACAGAGCACATCAAGAAAAGTCAAGTAGAACACTGGTTTTAGTAGGAAGAGCTTCTTTTTTTGTCAAGTCTACCAAAATCAGTACTGACTACGTAACCATAGTCTCTTTTACATGCAGATTTCACATTTTTAATTTTGCTTGCGCAAAGCCGAAATTAAGTTGGTGTTAATTTAATGTTATTTCCGGTAGTTTTGACGTAGTCAGCAATGGCTGAGGTATTGTCATTTTTAGCGATGGCCTTATAGTGTTCAGTTTTCCTATCATGAAGCCACCGTTTAGATTTACCAATGTCAAAAAAAAAAAAAAAAACCTTAACATAACTATCCAAGCAATTTGTTCTGTAAATAATTCTGGATTGTTGTGAACGATTAATGCGGTCCTTGTAAGAAAAGAAAGATTTTATGCCTTGAGGGTTTAATTTTGATAAACTGATCTTTTGATTAACACAAGAGTATATTCTGTACCCATATGATCTCAGGCGATTAGCAACTTGGTTGCTTTGTAAACCTAAGTTGAAATAGACTGTGCCGGAACTCATTTGCAGTCTCTACGTTGTGAAACATGTCATTAAGGCACCGATTTCAAAATAAATGACGAATTTTGGCATTTATCGACCACTTTTCTTCAAAATCATTCATAAGATATTGGCTAACACTAACTCAGTGGCAACCCATGGCAACATATCGATCATCGACTCGGTGGTAGAATTTACTGTCAAAAAGAAAGTGGCCCTTCTCTGTTGCAAATTCCAACAGCTTGCGTAAAACAACCCTAGGGAAAAGCCGGAGGATCAAAATGAGAATACAATTTGTGGAGACAAATGTCTAGCGTTTCCTCATGTCGCACATTAGGGAACTTAAGCACCGACGTTTAAGAGGCGACGGCGACGTCTATAGCCGAGGGAAGCCTGGTGTAGAGGCCGCCGTCGATACAATCGAGTCAAGAAGGTTAAGCAAAAGAGGTTTTCACGACGGCAACGTCTTCGAAACTTTCATCAAAACCGTCTAAGAAATCGCTGCTACTACAATTCTTTGGAAAAGAAAAAAATAGAGACACGGAATTCTTAGTCTGGGAGGAGATCAATTAATCCCAGAAATTCAGCACATTATTTTTTAAGACGAAATCCGATAGAAGATGGAGCAATTTCAGGTTTTAGTGGACAAAAATCTGTACCAGAGTAATTTTAAATATTTTACAGTCATTTTTACATTCTTTTAAAGCTAAATACATAAATAATTGCCCGAAATAACTCCGAAAAATAATTTCCCACGAGAACGAGAGAAAATAGATTTCAAAGTTCAGTGATTTTGTGGAAACACAGGCAAAATTTCATTTCACCAAAACTTTTAAGCGTTTCATACGAACTTCAACATTCGTTTTCGACGTTTGGTGTTGCTAGAAATGAATTGTTTTGAGAAGATAATTAAAAGAGCCCTACAGAAGTTTGCAATACAATGTAAATAATCTTGGTACAAGATTTTTGTCCACTTGTTACTCCAACGTCTGGCGGATTCCGTCTTAAAACGTCTACAACGCAGAATGTTCAGCAGAGGTCTGGGATGGACGAGCTAATGTTCATCCTCTCCTGGATTGAAGACTGCAGGTACCACGGTCTAAACTACCTTTCGTGGACGAAACAACTCACTGGTAATCATTACAATGTCAAAAAGTAAATAACCATCGATACTCAAAATTTTATTTGAACAATCATAACTGAGACCACGATCACCGATTTTCGGGTTATCATGAAGCGTAAGAGCTGTTGATAAGCTGGAAGTACAATTCATGCAAGCAAACACTATAAATTAGATAATAAACAACACGCTTTCAGCACTTACTGTTGTTTCTTTCAAGCAATCTCCATGGTATGGTCAAAAAGTCTCGAAAAATAAGAAATATTCAACTAACCGCCAACACAACGTCCAAAATGATAGAATAGTACCTTAAGCATCGGATACGGGCAAAAATATCAGTGCAGAATGACATAAAAACACGAAAATAGCAACGCAAACCTCACGTTTTACAGGCAACGTCAAAATAGGCAAAGCAAAGTCGGCGCCGAGTGGCGACGGCTGACCATGTCGGCGGGAAACGTGAAACGGAAGTCAAATTTACATCCGGTTGCCGTCGCCGTCTGAAAAACGTCTGTTGCTTAAGTTCCCTATTTGTAAATAAGGCGCATACATCCAGAGACCACACTGTTCCATTGTCATGCTTCTACTTTTTGATTTAATCCGCTTATATATAAATAGTAATTTGAGCGGTTACTTTTGAAAATGCTTGTAGAGTAGCTTACGAAAGTATTGAAGCCAAACGTTCAACGCGCCACTAGTATGCTTGATGAAGGGGAGCGGTTGCTACAAATAAAATAAAATAAAAACAAAAATTACAAATAATGAGCGAATACAACAAAGAAAGAGAAATAACGAGCCGAAGGTAAACGATACTTACAAATGTTGTTTGACTAGGAAGGAAGAACGCGATGTGGACGATAAATCAGAACTTGATCCCTAAACGTCGCAATGGAAATGTACGAATGGAGTAGATCATACGCATTCAATCAAAGTGGCTATGAGCGTCTCAACTTGGAAAATGGATCGTTTCTAAAAAGTGACAATTTTGATGCCACCGACTTGAGGTTTTAATCTGAAGGTTAAGTTAAAGCTAAAGCCCACTGGCATTGTTAAGAAATAGTGCAAAACGCAACGGTAAGAGAGTACACGAAGAGGTGTAACTGTTGAAAACAGTCATCGGTCCGCGTGACCGAGTTATCTTTGTCCGAGAGACCGAGGCAATTACAAGGAAAGTGCCGCTTGTGCAATCACCAAAGCAAGAAATAGTTCTCATTTTCATATTCCTCTAATCTTTTGTTCCCAGCCATGCAGTATCAGAGAATTTTTTTCTCTTTTTGATACCCTTTCTCATCTTAGAGTCACCATACCATATCATAGAGTCACAAGGACAGCAACATGTTTCGTCCGCTCAACAAAGTTAAGCCCTGTTGAGAGGGGTTAGTACTTGGCTGGGTGACCAAATACGAATACCCCATGCTGTAATTTTTTTTCCCCGATATAAAGAACTGCAGAATTTCCAACCTTGTGTTGTGTCGTTTCTTCTATTTATTAACTTTTTGTTCCTCATTTCACCATGACACGTCGTTCGAATTCTCCTCAATTCTCTCGACTGTTGATCTTTCAAAACATTTACAGCGGTTATCAGTCACACGCGCCCTCCAACGATTTTTTTCCATTTTGAAAACTACGTTTTGGTGGACGTCAATCAAATGTATCCATGACAATAACGGCGTCAAATTCTCAGAGTATCCGAGTTGCTCTTTCATATCATCTTTACTTGACTCGTCGATAAACAGAATCTGAGAAGTAAGACTTATAAAATCGTTTAAAGCGCCTTTTCGTTCGTCTCGCTCACGGGCAATGTTTTGAAGCTACAAATTTACAAACATTGTACAACCACAACAACATGAGAATGAACTAAATATAAATAAATAAACTTTATTACAGAATGAACTACAAAAGTCTAAATGCTAATCTCTTGCGGCTTTCATTACCTTTTTATTACTGACATTCCCACATGCCGTGTGGTTCTCTTGACGGTTTGCTTTGCATATAATTTGCCTGTCTGCTACTAGTATTCCAACCACGCTTGAAACTCGTCAAGATAGATCTCTGCATGCCGGGATTATCAGTATTTTAGCAAGGCGAATGACAAGAATTTCTGCGGTGAAAATAATCTGCATCCATAACAAGCTAATAAATAGTCAATCTCCACATAAAACGACTCATTTCAGAGGCCAACTTTTTCAGCTACCTTGTATCTTTCCTTTCTTCGACTTTCTCTTTGGCGGATCGCTCACGGCTCTAGTTTTGTTTCGTACGCCGCCTTCTTCACAAACGTTTCGCTCGCAAAAAGTGTTTATGTATGCAATTCAAAGACAAACCGCGTTTCCTCTACATAAGAGCCCTCCATCTCAGCGAAATTGCAAATTACTTTGTCATAATGACTGAGCGATTATTCCTGAACCAACGACAATCGAACATGGCCGTGAAACTGACACGACGAAATGAACACGGATATTGTCATGGATACATTTGATTGACGTCCACCAAACTTAGTTTTTGAAATGGCAAAAATCGCTGAAGGGCGCGTGTGACTGATAACCGCTGTAATTACCGCTTTTATTAAATCCATTTTGAAATCACTGGCTATCCTTGCAATCTGATTGGCTCTCAGGGGTGCGATTTATTCACGAATCGCACTATTTTTTGGTCTAAATCGCATCTTTTTCTCAGCCAATGAGAAAGGGACAGTAAAACAAAACAACCAATCAGATTTCAAGGTTAGTTTAATGTAACCAAAAAAATTTTAGGAAAACGAAAGCCGTGTTGCGAATTTTGCAACTACAGGTCAAAACTTTGTTGTTGTCTTTTCTTTTTCAAGACAATTGACGAATTTAATTAATAATATTACAGTTTCTGAATAATGATAATGAGCTCCTTCAGGCTGAAGGTCTTCTTCACAAGAAGTTTCCAACATTCAACATCTATTTTGACGAATGTTTTGGCGTTCTTTCTTCAACATCTGCTCAAGATCCGTCTGATACCGAGTCCAGCAAAACATAAACAAACGAAAACCACACAACAACAAATTCATAGCCATCTCAAGAAGGAACATGTTTCCAGGTTCGCGGTAGTTTCAAACGAAGCAATACAAGAGCTCAACTCTGTCGCTGTGAATTAACATACGTAGTCTTTCGACAGATTTCGACCCGCTCCACAAAACAGTGAATGAACGCCATCTTGAAAAATATATCTTGAAACAAAATAACGGCGCCGCACGAACTTGACAAGGTTCCGAGCATAATAAAGTTCTGTGCCGAGGTCACAAAAAGAAGCAGAGATACCAACGAGCTTGAATCCCTTAAAATCATACAGAGTGCCATTGAACAGTAATTAAAAGAGAAAACCATCCACAGCTGGGCATCGTGCAGTCGAGGGAGTTTCACAACTCAACAGAAATTAATTATCCATCGCAGAATTACACCGGCTGCACCCTCAAATTCCTTCTCTAAAGACAACAAGAAGTCTCAGCCTCAACCGCAGAAGAAAGGCAGGTCTTCCATCATTGATTCAGGCGACGAAAATCGAACTTTGATGCATGAAAGAGTCACTACTTTCGTTCTCACTTCAGAACTTGTTTGTTTGTTATGCTTGAATGAGTTTTCGTCACATGACAACGTTTTGCATACTAAATGGCTGTCAAATCGCTTCCGGTTGCGCTATTTCTAACAAACCCGGCTCGGCTTGGAACAATAAATCAAAATCTAAATTTCAGGCCATAAAATTGTGCGATTTCAAAATGGATTTAATAAAGTGGTAATTGAACTTCGGGTCGTGCAATTTTGGTCTCAAATCATACTTGTGATTTCAAATCGAACTCGCGCTGCGCGCTCGTTCGATTTGGAAATCACGCGTATGATTTCAGACCAAATTGCACTCCACTCAGTTCAATTACCATTATGAATCATTCGAAAATTCATACAGCTCGTCAATTTTGTGACTTTTAGTGTCTTCTTTTTCTTTTTCGGCAATCGAGTATGGTTAAACCTGTATGAGCGGCACTTTCTGGAAATGAGCTATTTCTTACAAGAGACTTCAATAATTACAGGTAGCTTCTATTGAGAAAACCGTTCGTGCAGGAATTTATTCAAGAATTTCTGCGATAAGCGATTGAGTACTTAGGTCAGAATGGGCCACTTTCGATATATTAAAATTCAGCTTGATAGTGAGGCTTAGAGGACACAAACAAAAGAAATGAAAAAACATGGTCATTCAGTTTCTTTTGTTTGTGTCCTCTAAGCCTCGCTGTCATTCTGAATTTTAATATACCGAAAGCGGTCTATTCAAAGAATAACTAACCTGACACAGTGCAACCAGCCGTGAAACGGTCTTAAAGGGCAGATGTTGAAAACCCGGGGGAGAACTCCTATATGCAAAGGTCGAGAAATACTCGTCGTCTCGGATACAATAAAGGATTCTGGTCTCACTTAGAGTGTTGACGATGAACATTACCATTTTTAGCTGTCAAAGTATCGCTTAGGGTGCACTGACAGAAAAGTAATTAAAAGAAAAGTTCTTATTTAATTTC
The DNA here is from genome assembly GCA_019787425.1 of Platygyra sinensis. Taxonomy (NCBI): domain Eukaryota; kingdom Metazoa; phylum Cnidaria; class Anthozoa; order Scleractinia; family Merulinidae; genus Platygyra; species Platygyra sinensis. The sequence continues at coordinate 18,853 of JAHPZR010043424.1, read as the reverse complement.
TGTTTTCAGGCTTGATTTCTGCTGATCTCTCGATTTTAATACGCCAGTCGAGTCTACAAGTGCCCACGGACCCTCTCTTGAAACAATAGCTAGGAATCAAACCTATTCCGTCTAAAGAGGTATCTTTTGGGTTATAGTGAAGCTCAGGAAACGTCCACATAAGTCTCCCGTAGGAGTTAAATCCAAATTTTCTGACGAGCATTCTTTGCCTTTTCATATGGGAGCTCCCCGGGTTTCCAAATGTCTAACGGGAAGTTAAGGAGTGAAGGAGTGGATGGAGTGAAATTAGTAACACCACTACACCTTTGAAATAATCAATATTTTCCAAGTTTGAAGGGACTAAATAAAACAAAATTATGCGAAAAACAAACAAACAAAAAAACCAGAATATTGATTGCGTGAAAGCGAGATAAGCGAAAAGAATGCGAAAATGCCAAGAAAAAATTCTCGTGCATACGAAAAAAACACATGAATTAGAAGCGGAAGCAACCGGAAGGTCAAGTTTTGGTCAAAATTGTGTCAGTCTAATATGTTTAAGCCAGACTGTTTGTTTCTTATTTTTCATCAAACAGTGCAACAGCTGTATTTAAAACACATTCTATTTCATGTTCCATTATGATGGGTTCTTGCAGTTTTCATTTAATTGTAGTTCCAATATAAGGGACTGATATTACTCTACATGTTTATGTATAGATAGACATTATATGAAGCTGCTAATTTGAATTAAAGTCGTATTTCTTCATTCCACTGTAAGCTATAAGTTCATTTTCGAGTTTGGACACATGTAGTGAGTTCATGGGGATTTCACTTGCTGGCAATTCTTGACTTACGAAACCTGCATGAGTTCGAAAGTATTTACAACTCTATATTATACAGGCAGTTCAGAAAATAGATCCTTGTAACCAATGTCCCTGCGAAGAATGAATTTCAACAGTTCAATTGGCAACCGACACAAGTGTTCAAGGCATCTTAGATTCTCTTCATTGTAAGCAGGAGTGTTCCACATCCCTATGTATTCGTCAGATTAATTTTATGAAGTCTTGAAGGGCCAGTTCAAACGATGGCAAAGAGAGCGATAATGGTTAGAAGCAATGATATCGTCCTTCGAGTTGCAAGAAGGTCTAAATCGAAACAAAACCGCGCTAACAGATCACTGTGGTCAAGTATAAAATGTACTTAATTGTCTATGGTATGGAAATATTGCTAATGCAATTTAATACGAATATCTCGCTTATTAAATTATCGTTTTCTTCCAGAGGAATTATTGTATTTTCAACAACGAACTACAACAGGTATTTAATTGTATATCCATGCATGCTTGGTTTTGGAGAACCCTCCTTGAATATTGATAAATCCTAGTCACAATTTTTCATGAAAGCGATGTTTACGAAGATCACGTAGTTATTATTTCGCAACGTTATAGTTATTAGCCTTATTGCTGCTGTTGCAATCGAAATCGTTTGCTTTAATCCTGCATTAACAAGTAATTACACCAATCTTTTATCGTGCATAGCGGCGGTTTGAAATGCCTCGTAAAGGTTAAGTAAAATCGTTGCCACTATTTTTAAGTACAGTAATAACCCGCGTATAAGAACCTGGGTTTTAAGAACCCGTTAGGCTAAAATTCTCATTTTAAGCCCCCTCTACATAAGAACCTATTTAGCCTAAAATTTTAAGTTAGGTTTCTTATCAGTGGGGTTGCTGTAATAGTGTCTTGGCAGAAACTGCTGAATTAAGATCATCATCTATTTAAGAGTAACATGAAATGACTTTTTCTTTTAAGCTAAGTACCTTTGATTTATTATGAGATGATACTGTATTTGCAATATATATACAATATATTCCGATGAATACATATGCAAATTTAAGGACCTATTTAAGAACCTGTTTAGGCTAATGTTCCTTTAAGTTACCATTTATATAAGAACCTATTTAGGCTAAATTGAAAACTTCCGGTTTCATATACGCGGTTATTACTGCATTTTACGTAACAGACCTGACTGTTACAATTACGACTAAAATCGTTTTACGTCCATTGACTCCACTTCAATATTTTTGTACTTTTCAATCCCTGAAGACCATGTTCAATTACGTGCGGCCATATTTGTCAAAATAAGGGTTAATTTCCACACGCTTTACTGAGTTGGTGACCCCCATTTTTTTGCGTTTGTAGCTTAACGTAACTCATTATCTGACTGCAGTAGAAAATAATAATAATAATAATAATAATAATAATAATAATAATAATAATAAAAACTATCGACTGGAAATTTTTGGCGCAAACGCTTAGTCCGAGTGCGAATCAGTGTAATCTTGAAGAAAATTACTAATTCAGTCCGAACTGCACGATAAAAGATTGTGTAATTACTTGTTAATGCAGGATTAAAGCAAACGATTTCGATTGCAACAGCAGCAATAAGGCTAATAACTATAACGTTGCGAAATAATAACTACGTGATCTTCGTAAACATCGCTTTCATGAAAAATTGTGACTAGGATTTATCAATATTCAAGGAGGGTTCTCCAAAACCAAGCATGCATGGATATACAATTAAATACCTGTTGTAGTTCGTTGTTGAAAATACAATAATTCCTCTGGAAGAAAACGATAATTTAATAAGCGAGATATTCGATTAAATTGCATTAGCAATATTTCCATACCATAGACAATTAAGTACATTTTATACTTGACCACAGTGATCTGTAGCGCGGTTTTGTTTCGATTTAGACCTTCTTGCAACTCGAAGGACGATATCATTGCTTCTAACCATTATCGCTCTCTTTGCCATCGTTTGAACTGGCCCTTCAAGACTTCATAAAATTAATCTGAGAATTACATATGGATGTGGAACACTCCTGCTTACAATGAAGAGAATCTAAGATGCCTTGAACACTTGTGTCGGTTGCCAATTGAACTGTTGAAATTCATTCTTCGCCAGGGACATTGGTTACAAGGATCTATTTTCTGAACTGCCTGTATAATATAGAGTTGTAAATACTTTCGAACTTCATGCAGGTTTCGTAAAGTCAAGAATGCCAGCAAGTGAAATCCCCATGAACTCACTACATGTGTCAAAACTCGAAAATGAACTTATAGCTTTACAGTGGAATGAAGAAATACGACTTTAATTCAAAATTAGCAGCTTCATATAATGTCTATCTATACATAAACATGTAGAGTAATATCAGTCCCTTATATTGGAACTACAATTAAATAAAACTGCAAGAACCCATCATAATGGAACATGAAATAGAATGTGTTTTAAATACAGCTGTTGCACTGTTTGATGAAAAATAAGAAACAAACAGCTGGCTTAAACATATTAGACTGACACAATTTTTGACCAAAACTTGACCTTCCGGTTGCTTCCGCTTCTAATTCATGTGTTTTTTTCGTATGCACGAGAATTTTTTCTTGGCATTTTCGCATTCTTTTCGCTTATCTCGCTTTCACGCAATCAATATTCTGGTTTTTTTGTTTGTTTGTTTTTCGCATAATTTTGTTTTATTTAGTCCCTTCAAACTTGGAAAATATTGATTATTTCAAAGGTGTAGTGGTGTTACTAATTTCACTCCATCACTCCTTCACTCCTTAACTTCCCGTTAGACATTTGGAAACCCGGGGGAGCTCCCATATGAAAAGGCAAAGAATGCTCGTCAGAAAATTTGGATTTAACTCCTACGGGAGACTTATGTGGACGTTTCCTGAGCTTCACTATAACCCCAAAAGATACCTCTTTAGACGGAATAGGTTTGATTCCTAGCTATTGTTCAAGAGAGGGTCCCGTGGGCACTTGTAGACTCGACTGGCGTATTAAAATCGAGAGATCAGCAGAAATCAAGCCTGAAAACAGAAATTAAATAAGAACTTTTCTTTTAATTACTTTTTCTGTCAGTGCACCCTAAGCGATACTTTGACAGCTAAAAATGGTAATGTTTCATCGTCAACACTCTAAGTGAGACCAGAATCCTTTATTGTATCCGAGACGACGAGTATTTCTCGACCTTTGCATATAGGAGTTCTCCCCCGGGTTTTCAACATCTGCCCTTTAAGACCGTTTCACGGCTGGTTGCACTGTGTCAGGTTAGTTATTCTTTGAATAGACCGCTTTCGGTATATTAAAATTCAGAATGACAGCGAGGCTTAGAGGACACAAACAAAAGAAACTGAATGACCATGTTTTTCATTTCTTTTGTTTGTGTCCTCTAAGCCTCACTATCAAGCTGAATTTTAATATATCGAAAGTGGCCCATTCTGACCTAAGTACTCAATCGCTTATCGCAGAAATTCTTGAATAAATTCCTGCACGAACGGTTTTCTCAATAGAAGCTACCTGTAATTATTGAAGTCTCTTGTAAGAAATAGCTCATTTCCAGAAAGTGCCCGCTCATACAGGTTTAACCATACTCGATTGCCGAAAAAGAAAAAGAAGACACTAAAAGTCACAAAATTGACGAGCTGTATGAATTTTCGAATGATTCATAATGGTAATTGAACTGAGTGGAGTGCAATTTGGTCTGAAATCATACGCGTGATTTCCAAATCGAACGAGCGCGCAGCGCGAGTTCGATTTGAAATCACAAGTATGATTTGAGACCAAAATTGCACGACCCGAAGTTCAATTACCACTTTATTAAATCCATTTTGAAATCGCACAATTTTATGGCCTGAAATTTAGATTTTGATTTATTGTTCCAAGCCGAGCCGGGTTTGTTAGAAATAGCGCAACCGGAAGCGATTTGACAGCCATAACGTTGTCATGTGACGAAAACTCATTCAAGCATAACAAACAAACAAGCAGTTCTGAAGTGGAGAACGAAAGTAGTGACTCTTTCATGCATCAAAGTTCGATTTTCGTCGCCTGAATCAATGATGGAAGACCTGCCTTTCTTCTGCGGTTGAGGCTGAGACTTCTTGTTGTCTTTAGAGAAGGAATTTGAGGGTGCAGCCGGTGTAATTCTGCGATGGATAATTAATTTCTGTTGAGTTGTGAAACTCCCTCGACTGTACGATGCCCAGGTGTGGATGGTTTTCTCTTTTAATTACTGTTCAATGGCACTCTGTATGATTTTAAGGGATTCAAGCTCGTTGGTATCTCTGCTTCTTTTTGTGACCTCGGCACAGAACTTTATTATGCTCGGAACCTTGTCAAGTTCGTGCGGCGCCGTTATTTTGTTTCAAGATATATTTTTCAAGATGGCGTTCATTCACTGTTTTGTGGAGCGGGTCGAAATCTGTCGAAAGACTACGTATGTTAATTCACAGCGACAGAGTTGAGCTCTTGTATTGCTTCGTTTGAAACTACCGCGAACCTGGAAACATGTTCCTTCTTGAGATGGCTATGAATTTGTTATTGTGTGGTTTTCGTTTGTTTATGTTTTGCTGGACTCGGTATCAGACGGATCTTGAGCAGATGTTGAAGAAAGAACGCCAAAACATTCGTCAAAATAGATGTTGAATGTTGGAAACTTCTTGTTGAAGAAGACCTTCAGCCTGAAGGAGCTCATTATCATTATTCAGAAACTGTAATATTATTAATTAAATTCGTCAATTGTCTTGAAAAAGAAAAGACAACAACAGAGTTTTGACCTGTAGTTGCAAAATTCGCAACACGGCTTTCGTTTTCCTAAAATTGTTTTGGTTACATTAAACTAACCTTGAAATCTGATTGGTTGTTTTGTTTTACTGTCCCTTTCTCATTGGCTGAGAAAAAGATGCGATTTAGACCAAAAAATAGTGCGATTCGTGAATAAATCGCACCCCTGAGAGCCAATCAGATTGCAAGGATAGCCAGTGATTTCAAAATGGATTTAATAAAAGCGGTAATTACAGCGGTTATCAGTCACACGCGCCCTTCAGCGATTTTTGCCATTTCAAAAACTAAGTTTGGTGGACGTCAATCAAATGTATCCATGACAATATCCGTGTTCATTTCGTCGTGTCAGTTTCACGGCCATGTTCGATTGTCGTTGGTTCAGGAATAATCGCTCAGTCATTATGACAAAGTAATTTGCAATTTCGCTGAGATGGAGGGCTCTTATGTAGAGGAAACGCGGTTTGTCTTTGAATTGCATAACATAAACACTTTTTGCGAGCGAAACATTTGTGAAGAAGGCGGCGTACGAAACAAAACTAGAGCCGTGAGCGATCCGCCAAAGAGAAAGTCGAAGAAAGGAAAGATACAAGGTAGCTGAAAAAGTTGGCCTCTGAAATGAGTCGTTTTATGTGGAGATTGACTATTTATTAGCTTGTTATGGTGCAGATTATTTTCACCGCAGAAATTCTTGTCATTTGCCTTGCTAAAATACTGATAATCCCGGCATGCAGAGATCTATCTTGACGAGTTTCAAGCGTGGTTGGAATACTAGTAGCAGACAGGCAAATTATATGCAAAGCAAACCGTCAAGAGAACCACACGGCATGTGGGAATGTCAGTAATAAAAAGGTAATGAAAGCCGCAAGAGATTAGCATTTAGACTTTTGTAGTTCATTCTGTAATAAAGTTTATTTATTTATATTTAGTTCATTCTCATGTTGTTGTGGTTGTACAATGTTTGTAAATTTGTAGCTTCAAAACATTGCCCGTGAGCGAGACGAACGAAAAGGCGCTTTAAACGATTTTATAAGTCTTACTTCTCAGATTCTGTTTATCGACGAGTCAAGTAAAGATGATATGAAAGAGCAACTCGGATACTCTGAGAATTTGACGCCGTTATTGTCATGGATACATTTGATTGACGTCCACCAAAACGTAGTTTTCAAAATGGAAAAAAATCGTTGGAGGGCGCGTGTGACTGATAACCGCTGTAAATGTTTTGAAAGATCAACAGTCGAGAGAATTGAGGAGAATTCGAACGACGTGTCATGGTGAAATGAGGAACAAAAAGTTAATAAATAGAAGAAACGACACAACACAAGGTTGGAAATTCTGCAGTTCTTTATATCGGGGAAAAAAAATTACAGCATGGGGTATTCGTATTTGGTCACCCAGCCAAGTACTAACCCCTCTCAACAGGGCTTAACTTTGTTGAGCGGACGAAACATGTTGCTGTCCTTGTGACTCTATGATATGGTATGGTGACTCTAAGATGAGAAAGGGTATCAAAAAGAGAAAAAAATTCTCTGATACTGCATGGCTGGGAACAAAAGATTAGAGGAATATGAAAATGAGAACTATTTCTTGCTTTGGTGATTGCACAAGCGGCACTTTCCTTGTAATTGCCTCGGTCTCTCGGACAAAGATAACTCGGTCACGCGGACCGATGACTGTTTTCAACAGTTACACCTCTTCGTGTACTCTCTTACCGTTGCGTTTTGCACTATTTCTTAACAATGCCAGTGGGCTTTAGCTTTAACTTAACCTTCAGATTAAAACCTCAAGTCGGTGGCATCAAAATTGTCACTTTTTAGAAACGATCCATTTTCCAAGTTGAGACGCTCATAGCCACTTTGATTGAATGCGTATGATCTACTCCATTCGTACATTTCCATTGCGACGTTTAGGGATCAAGTTCTGATTTATCGTCCACATCGCGTTCTTCCTTCCTAGTCAAACAACATTTGTAAGTATCGTTTACCTTCGGCTCGTTATTTCTCTTTCTTTGTTGTATTCGCTCATTATTTGTAATTTTTGTTTTTATTTTATTTTATTTGTAGCAACCGCTCCCCTTCATCAAGCATACTAGTGGCGCGTTGAACGTTTGGCTTCAATACTTTCGTAAGCTACTCTACAAGCATTTTCAAAAGTAACCGCTCAAATTACTATTTATATATAAGCGGATTAAATCAAAAAGTAGAAGCATGACAATGGAACAGTGTGGTCTCTGGATGTATGCGCCTTATTTACAAATAGGGAACTTAAGCAACAGACGTTTTTCAGACGGCGACGGCAACCGGATGTAAATTTGACTTCCGTTTCACGTTTCCCGCCGACATGGTCAGCCGTCGCCACTCGGCGCCGACTTTGCTTTGCCTATTTTGACGTTGCCTGTAAAACGTGAGGTTTGCGTTGCTATTTTCGTGTTTTTATGTCATTCTGCACTGATATTTTTGCCCGTATCCGATGCTTAAGGTACTATTCTATCATTTTGGACGTTGTGTTGGCGGTTAGTTGAATATTTCTTATTTTTCGAGACTTTTTGACCATACCATGGAGATTGCTTGAAAGAAACAACAGTAAGTGCTGAAAGCGTGTTGTTTATTATCTAATTTATAGTGTTTGCTTGCATGAATTGTACTTCCAGCTTATCAACAGCTCTTACGCTTCATGATAACCCGAAAATCGGTGATCGTGGTCTCAGTTATGATTGTTCAAATAAAATTTTGAGTATCGATGGTTATTTACTTTTTGACATTGTAATGATTACCAGTGAGTTGTTTCGTCCACGAAAGGTAGTTTAGACCGTGGTACCTGCAGTCTTCAATCCAGGAGAGGATGAACATTAGCTCGTCCATCCCAGACCTCTGCTGAACATTCTGCGTTGTAGACGTTTTAAGACGGAATCCGCCAGACGTTGGAGTAACAAGTGGACAAAAATCTTGTACCAAGATTATTTACATTGTATTGCAAACTTCTGTAGGGCTCTTTTAATTATCTTCTCAAAACAATTCATTTCTAGCAACACCAAACGTCGAAAACGAATGTTGAAGTTCGTATGAAACGCTTAAAAGTTTTGGTGAAATGAAATTTTGCCTGTGTTTCCACAAAATCACTGAACTTTGAAATCTATTTTCTCTCGTTCTCGTGGGAAATTATTTTTCGGAGTTATTTCGGGCAATTATTTATGTATTTAGCTTTAAAAGAATGTAAAAATGACTGTAAAATATTTAAAATTACTCTGGTACAGATTTTTGTCCACTAAAACCTGAAATTGCTCCATCTTCTATCGGATTTCGTCTTAAAAAATAATGTGCTGAATTTCTGGGATTAATTGATCTCCTCCCAGACTAAGAATTCCGTGTCTCTATTTTTTTCTTTTCCAAAGAATTGTAGTAGCAGCGATTTCTTAGACGGTTTTGATGAAAGTTTCGAAGACGTTGCCGTCGTGAAAACCTCTTTTGCTTAACCTTCTTGACTCGATTGTATCGACGGCGGCCTCTACACCAGGCTTCCCTCGGCTATAGACGTCGCCGTCGCCTCTTAAACGTCGGTGCTTAAGTTCCCTAATGTGCGACATGAGGAAACGCTAGACATTTGTCTCCACAAATTGTATTCTCATTTTGATCCTCCGGCTTTTCCCTAGGGTTGTTTTACGCAAGCTGTTGGAATTTGCAACAGAGAAGGGCCACTTTCTTTTTGACAGTAAATTCTACCACCGAGTCGATGATCGATATGTTGCCATGGGTTTGCCACTGAGTTAGTGTTAGCCAATATCTTATGAATGATTTTGAAGAAAAGTGGTCGATAAATGCCAAAATTCGTCATTTATTTTGAAATCGGTGCCTTAATGACATGTTTCACAACGTAGAGACTGCAAATGAGTTCCGGCACAGTCTATTTCAACTTAGGTTTACAAAGCAACCAAGTTGCTAATCGCCTGAGATCATATGGGTACAGAATATACTCTTGTGTTAATCAAAAGATCAGTTTATCAAAATTAAACCCTCAAGGCATAAAATCTTTCTTTTCTTACAAGGACCGCATTAATCGTTCACAACAATCCAGAATTATTTACAGAACAAATTGCTTGGATAGTTATGTTAAGGTTTTTTTTTTTTTTTTTGACATTGGTAAATCTAAACGGTGGCTTCATGATAGGAAAACTGAACACTATAAGGCCATCGCTAAAAATGACAATACCTCAGCCATTGCTGACTACGTCAAAACTACCGGAAATAACATTAAATTAACACCAACTTAATTTCGGCTTTGCGCAAGCAAAATTAAAAATGTGAAATCTGCATGTAAAAGAGACTATGGTTACGTAGTCAGTACTGATTTTGGTAGACTTGACAAAAAAAGAAGCTCTTCCTACTAAAACCAGTGTTCTACTTGACTTTTCTTGATGTGCTCTGTTGTCATCTATTTCAAATATGTAATAATTATTTATTGTAAATTGATTTTGCCAAAGAACGAATTCAGCCACCTAAAGGGTTCAATAAGTAATGGTAATAGGACTGAGTGGAGTCCAATTCGGTCTGTAATCATACGAGTGATAACAAAATCGGACGACCGCGCAGCGGGAGTCCGATTTGTTTATCACGAGTATGATTACAGACAGAATTGGACGACACGAAGTCTTATTACCAATTAATCATAAAAATTACAATTTCCGAGAAAAGAAGAATAGCAAAGTTATGAAATAAAGGGAAAATTTGCATGTAATGTCGCTCTGAAATCGACAACAATCAAAATGGATTTGCTGGTTGCCAAGTGACGAGCGAAAAACAAGTCTTATGTCAGTCAAAAACGCAACCATGCATGAAAAACGCTCAACTGCGCAGAACTTTGCGGAATTTGGTTAAAATTCCGAACGCTTGCCAGGGCAGTTTTTCCAGCAAGGTTCAAGGTTTTTAAGCTGGGTCAATAGACAGTACACCTCAAGTTGTAAACATCAGAGCCAGAGTCAACTATGAGTATTCGTTTCCTTGGCTTTTTGGGAAGGGGATTTTCTTAAGTTGCTGGTGTTTTTTAAACACACTGAACTGTTTATTGAAAATTTAAAATGGCGCCGAGAGATTTTTGTAGCCATGCTGTATTTGGATGACGGCATACCGGTGAATTCTGCCACATTCGCTAATGAAGAAACTTGGTTTGAACTGATTGGAACTGCTGGTCGAACATTCTCCTACAGCTGGTGGATTTGCTGAAGCTGCCGGCACCGAACTGTGCAAAGGGAATGTCGGAGAAATCGCAAATATCGAGCTGGATTGTACAGGCACGTATCCGCTAGCAATGTGAAACAATTCTCGTCTTTCACTGGCAGTTAAATGCATTAATGTTTTTGGCTTTACAACGTTCTACCTATGCCGCCATCCATGATTTAGTTGCTCGAGCGATGTTTTTGGAGGCTGTGGTTTTACTATTATTTATTTCTGAAATTTCTCCGTCCGATAGAAGGGGAAAACTTGGCTTGGTCTACTGTCATTGTTCCTGTATTTTGATTTTGTTGAACTAAATGAGGATTTTCGAGGGAGGAAATACTAGCGTACTGTGCAGTGGCATTACAGCCGGGTGGATGTTTACCTCCGTTTGCCGCGGTTGTTGCGAAGCGATGAACAATGCTGTGGATGGCTGAACTTCATCTGAACATGTTAACATATCCACAAAGGAACTCGTCTGGATAGTTCGCATAAACATTTGTGCCATAGGATAAAATAAATCACTTCTGTCTTCTAAAACATAATCATTGTTCAAGGGGAAAAAATTCTCCATTTTGAAAAAGCCCCAATTTAAGAGTTTGTACACTTGTTTCTATGGTGATTGAAACCAAGGTTGTGATTGGTTGATTTAAACCACAACTTTAAATGTGATTGGTTAATTTTAACTACATCTTTGAATGTGATTGGCTTATTGAACTGTCCGATAACAAAACTGTCCGATAACAAGGTGTCCGATAACAAACTGTCCGATAACAGCTTGACAAGTGAATTAGTGGGAAATAGGAGTTTTTTAAACCAATCACAATCGAGGAAATTGTAATTTTTATGATTAGCAACCATAACTGGACATCAGAACCTATGCATAACATTTTGAGCAAAAGATGCGTGTTTTCCTGTTTTTCAATGCAGTACCAAGAATAACTCTACAAGGATCCATTTGTCTTCTGTTTTTATTTAACTACCTTTTTTGTATTCATCCAATAGGCCATTTCCGTATTGTGTGAAGGGTGAAACCATTGATATGACTTCTTCTACATGTTCATCAACTTGTTTCCGTATAAAAGTTTTCACACGAAAACTCGTTTTGAAACGGAGGCAACGAAAAATGAATCCTTGAGTTGCTCTCAGGGAATTTTTATTTGGGAAAGGAATAGTTCTGCATTAAGTTAATCAGTTATTAATATACAAGCAACAATTTCTGCATTGTGATTGGTTAAGAACATGTCGATTAATTCCAAATCAGTGCAAAAAAGTGAAATCGAGAGTAAATAGGTGAAAGTGAGTGCAAAAAAGTTTAATTGAGTGCAAAACGGTGAAATTGAAAATGATTGACAGCTCCTACTATCAGCTCGGACAAATACAATTGCGGACAAAAATGAAACGATGATTGAAACTAATTATCTAAATTTCAATACAAATACCTCAGAACAAAGCAAAGTGCATAGGTCAACAACAATTACTAAACTAGGAAAAGGTAAGTAGGGGGTCTATTATAGGAGGTTGTACATTCCGTAAACCGCCATATGTTGTTCCTTCAAAACCGCAAACCGCTTTCGTTTTCTTCTAAAAAACAGACACCGCCCTCCAGGTTGGACGATTATCCCCATAAAATCCTTTGGCGCTGCCCCAAGCTTTTAATTATATCGACATTTGCCACATCGTCCGCCATCTTTCAACATGCTTTCGTCACCCTTTCGAAGCTTTGAAGTCTGGCCTTATATCAAATTACCTTCCCACCCCTCTCCACATGGCCGGGGACACAGAGGGAAGCCCTGACTGACTTGGTCTTGCCCTAAAAGACAATACTTTGTTAAAGAGAGAAGCTCTAAGCAAGATAAAGTTACCGCTCAGTCTTCTGAGCCTCTTAACTCTGTTTTACTGAATAACCGCCACAAAAACCCGCGAAAACCGAAAACCGCGGGCTAAATTTATGATTTCCCGCAACCGCACGATAATTTCTTAACCGTAAACCGCCAGATAAAAGTGAATAAAACCGCAAACCGGCACTCAAAATTGGCTTAAACCGCCAAACCGCCAGACTATAATAAACCCTCTAAGTATATATACACAACAGCCGTGAGGGAAAAAACTTTAACTTGAGCTTGAGTGAATTGAAACATGCCTGAGTCCATCACGACTGCATTTGCGAAATGCCAGTTGAAAAAGTAGATTTTAAGGAGTTAAAAATTTTCTAGTACCACGAAATACGCGAGAAATGACCCAAGAAGACGTCCTAAGAACCTTCTATATCTTACTTTGAAGACCAAAAGTGCAAGCATTGTCCTTTTGCGAAATTCTTACGTCTTCAACGCCCAGTAAAGAAGCTTAAGTCAAACAGCAACCATTAAAGGTTAATAAATGTCCTTCAGGGCTCAGAAAATCCGTTTTTCGGTAGATTTTAGCTTCGTTTCTCTTTATTTTGGTTAAAGCAACTTGTGCTGAGTTCAATAGCTTCTTCTCGGCGTTAAACACGGCTTAAAGTTTCTCAACCAGCATCTAAACCGCAGGGTAGGGAGTTGCTCCTCTGCTTTATGGTCAACTGAGTTCTAAAATCCAACAATTTAAATACAGCTAAAATCTTTACTTAAGTCTGGTCAACACAAGTTTACATGAAAAAGGTTATTTCCCGGATACTAACAGATATATTGTGCAATTACGTTCGAAGTTTAATGTTCTAGCAGTTCGATTCTCCATCAACCTGGAAAAAAAAAGAAAAAAAAAAAACAAGAAAGCATAAGGAGATTAAGCGTCACTTTCATAACAAGGAAAGGAGACAAAAGTGCTTTGCTTCACGTTGGGTTTATTGGGCATTTCACTAAAACAGTGCTAGTTACACAAGCTACATATATTATGAAATCAGACAGATCATGTTTTTTTTTTGGTTGCATTTTTAAAATTTTTGTTTAATGTTCTCTTTTCTTTGCATATTAATGCTCATAGTATTCTTTATCCATGTTGGCCTGCAAGCCTGACCTTGGCTGAATGGGAAATAAGAGAACAGCAGAGTGGTGCTAATATGGTTATGATCAAAAATAGAATTAGAAAACGAAAATACACATGCATTCGAGTAAAAATGAGGGCACTGACAACGCAACGCCTAAATGCATAATAAAGAAAATCGATAGGACACAGGCTTTTTTAATGCATAAAATGCGAAACAAATGCAAAGCCTGTGATATGGATGGTCATGCGATCTCAAACTTTTCGATATTTAATCACTTAGTCTAGTTCGTATGCATCTAGCAATAATTCCCTGCTTTCCCGAGTCCCCCCTCCTAATTCAATGTTGTGTAGTCACTGTTGTCGGTTTAGTCCAATAAATAGAAAAACCGGCATTTTGTTTGCTGGAAGGGGGTAATGGTTCCAAGTTTAAATTGCTTTTCTCTAGCAGAAATGCTCAGAGAATTTTCTCCTATGAAACGAAATGGTAAAAAACTGAGACAAATTGTCTCATTTTCGCGATATTTGTCTGGGTCGCACTTTTAAATTCGTCCCGGGCCGAGGCAAAATGTTTAGGCCTAGGAACTAGGCACTTTTAAAACTTTCTACTAAGCTGGAAATCTTGATATCTTAAACTAAGGAAAGACGGGATGCGTCACGTAATCTAAACGACTGAGAAGACATTACATGTTTCTCATACCTTGTAAGAATCTTTGGAACTTTTAATTAATAAAACGGTGAATATTAAGACTGAAAGTGTTCTCAGAGTTCTCTTTCCTATATGCAGAATCAGTTCAGGCCTACCGAAGGGCCTTGTCTTCATCTTCATTTGGTTGGGTTGGGTTGGGTTGTTAGGATAGAAATTTGTGGATGGGTCTTTGAAAAAACTGCTCCCAGACTGACTGACGAGGAGGAGAACATTCCGAACTTCACTTCGATAGACTTTGGTTACTCTGACAAGTAGCCACGAGTTCCAAGGACAGGATCCATCTTTAATGAGGATAGCATCACCAACTTGGCTTTGGGGGCTAACAGTATTTCATTGCGATCTAACCTTTCTGTTTCCAACGTCGTTAGAAATGGTCTTTCAAGTACTGAGTTCTGCGTCCCAAAAAGTTACCCGGAGTATAAGAGTATAAGCAAGTGATTTGGCATGATTGGCTCAGGCGCCTCTGGATCTGATAAATTGTCGATGGTAAGCAGATGGTTCTTCTCGATGTTTCAGTCTGCTTCCGTAAACAGGGTTAAATTGCTTCATTTTTCAAGTTGCTGGGAATGGTCTCCCAAACGTCTAGAGAGGACTGGGCGCAGGGTACGGATAAGTGCTAAAGTAGGACAACAATTTGGAATCCGGATAGCACGTTCAACTTGAATTTTAACAGAACAATTATCATCTTGGGTTAGGAGAATTTCTTAGTAGAGTCGGCGTGTACTTCTCTCAAGGTAGCATTGAGCTCAGTTTTCCCTCCTACGAAGTTCGTCCCTTGATCGAATCTTAATCCGCAGACTTTGTCTCTTTGGTTGATGAATCGTCTGAGCGCGTTACCTGTAATAAATATATCTGTTTGCTTAAAATGTAATATTTCTAAGGGTTTAGCTTAAGAGTAAAGACTGATCAAATTAGGTCCCAATGTTTGAGTTCTTTTCGACCCTCTTTCATATCTTATAGTTTTTTTTCGGAGCTTGTGGGAAACAGAGGAGTATCTGTCTGTAATTTAATAACAAAACTGTCTATGGGCGTGTTGTTTCATTCCACAGCCTTGGGACTCTTCGTGGGCACAAAAACGGCGTGCGTTATTTCATCCGCGAAGGTGGCCTTGTGGAGTCGACCTTTTACTCCGAGTAGTTCTCTTTCGTCAAGAAATAGGTCAATTCTAGAGAGTGAACTGGTCTGCTTTAGCTTTTTATTTCTGCTGTGTGTATTCTGCCGGTTCTGGAACATACCATCCTAGCTGATGAGGTTCTGAACTGGTAATACATCGTGTCGAAGATCCAAATCCTTCACGTCTTTGGCCCGATCCTCAATGGGCAATGCTTTCAGCAAAATTGTACTGCTAGTAGAAAAATTGTGTAATCTCAAATTGACGCATGCACCCATCGATTGCTTGAATCCGATCCCGCCAGTAGATGTACCAAAGGAATTTTTATCCAGCGTGTACATAAAAGTCACTCGTGAGTTCTTCAGAAAGTGTGCAGCTTCCTGCCCAAACTGCTCTTGACTCCTTTCAGCAGTTGGTTGAGGGCAAAATTGGCCAGCGACAAACAGCGAAACAACCCCGAGTAGATGGACATTAGTGCGATATTGACACTCTTGATCATTCAAACATATTCACTCTTGATCATTCAAAACGTATTCATATGTTTGAACTACGGAAATCTCAGAACATCTGTGTACTCTGGATTTGCTTAAAAACTATGAGAAATCCCCCATTTCACGTGTTGTTACCGTCTGCTATTTTTGAGATCGCAGGAGTACACCAAACAAACCATTTATTACATCGGGTCCTAGTAAGAGGTGTTTGTTGAGAGACTGATCCTGGAAAATGGCACTGCAGTTGATCACTGTACGTATCTGGTCTGCTTTCTTAGGGTGGTAGCTGTCAAAATGTTAGAGGTAACAGACCTTTCCAGCGGTGTTCCCCAATTTCTCGGGTGGGAAGACAGTGGCATGATTCTTCTCGATAAGCTTCTGCAAGAACTCAGTGTAATGTCACGTTTTAGTGTCTTGCCATTTTAAGGAGCTTCCTTTTTATGCCAAGTAACCTTTTGATACCTTGCTCACGGCTGAACGGAAATCTTTGTTGAAAAGTAGTAGTATCTCCCAATTTCCTTTTGTCTTTCATTGAAGTAAACGTTGTTAGTACTCCGATGACTGATACTTCTCGATGCCTGGAGTGTTTCGGAAGTGGCGAAGTTCACTTCCGTCTAACTGCATCATGTCTCTGACTTGCTGGGGTGACGTTACATATTTGAGATAGAGTCTTTTGGCAAAGGAGACTTTACAGAATCCTTTTTTGTCACTGTTGCTTTTTTTTTAATTGGCAGTCTTGCTTAGTGGGACAATGAAGTGGTTCTGAAAGATTTCTCGCTGTCTTCTAAGGCGGCTAACGGTTCTACTGTTTGTACTGCCTTCTTTGTTGTCTAGACACACAAGACTAGTAACTGTCCAGCAGAACATATCCTGTTCAGTCCAAGGCTCGATTCTTCTGCCGTAGATTACGCTGTGATGCATATGAAATGTTAAGACCACTCAACAATACTATCTCTTCACCAGGCTTATGATGAATGCGAAGTGCCATATCTTCTAATATAAATGTTTCAAAGACCTGGGTTTTCTGGTGCTGCAAAATCTTCTTGATCGGCTGTTATTTTCTCTTGTAAATATGCGAAAAAACCGTACAAAATTAAACAGATTGTCAATATCCTTGATGTGAACTCCATTGACTCTAGGACTGCGAGCACTATGGCTTCTACTCCTGCCGCTGGAGCAGCGAATGTGTAGTGAGTTCGTTACATTTGTTTTGGTGGAAAACTTGAAGAAAGACTGTTCATGCAGAGGAGCGTGCGCTCAGGCTTTGTTCACAAACTTGAGAACAGGGATCGAGGGGGGGTTATTTTTCTTCTCGGTCCGACCATGTCGTATACAGTGCATATAATGGCCTGGAAAGTGTTAGAGCAAGACTGTGTCAATGAGAAAAGCAGGCAGGAGATGAAAGAGCTCAAATCAACGATTTCGCTCAAACTTTGCCCAAAAGTCGGATTTGGTGAAAAAAAAAAAAAAAAAAAAAACCATTGAAAAAAAAAAGGTAAGTCAGCATAGTTGATCCTAAGTTAGCGAGACCCCTGCAAACAATTGTCATTCGACTTTTCTGTATGCATAATGAGTTAGCGGTCTTTTGGTTTACATCTTTACAATTAAAAGCAATGTGAAAATGAGATCCACCGGATGGCGTTCTGAAACTATCAGTCTAAAAGCCCAGTTGTTCATTCAACTGACGGATCATTTGAATTCTCTTCGTGGCTTTATCTTAGGTAAAGTGCATATTTCGTAGTGTTGTGAATAATTAAAGAGAAATGTCTGGAATGGGTAAACAAAATACACATTATGTTAACATGGATGGTGAGGGACACAAAATGTTTGGCATGAGATTTGTATAGGTTGCAGACTCCTTGCATAAACGGCCCCTAAATTTAAATAGAAATACTTTATACATGCTTAGCCTTGTACCCATGTTTCCAGACAAAGGATTTTTCACATGAATGTGAGGCTAAGGGTGTATAAATAAACAATAGTCGCCATTTGGCCCGAAAATATGCTCGGAGATTTGTACGCGGGCGTTATCTGTTCTGGGAAGCGAGAGCTACGAAGAACAAATAATGTCCAAGGACGAATATCCGAGCATATTTTCACCCCAAATGGAAGCTATTAGAGACATTTAGCACCAGGGTTTTCCCGTTAACGGCAAACCGGAAATGGCAGTTTCAGGTTAGGCGTTTGGCGTTTGCCGTTTATCGCTTCTACCGTTTTAGCTACAGCTCTCCAATCCTCAAGCAAATTCACATAGAAAACAAGCTTTGAAAAGGTAGGTATGTCCCAACACTTCAATTTGAGTGTAGTTTTATTGTATTAAACAATCACTTCATAGAGCAAGAGGAAACCATCCGAATGTGTAATCAAATATAGCTAAACTAAGTAAACTAGTACTCAAAAGCTGTAGTTTAGTGTATTTCTCAAGTATTCTATCCATCTTTTCTCGACATCCTCTCCCTTTAACTTGTTTATCATCAGTAGAAAAAGCTCTGCTGAGTATTTTGACTACTTCGTCCCACTCTTGAGGGCTTTTCAGGGAAATACTTTGCCACCTCCTTTGCAAGGGCTAGTTCGTGCTTCACATCCGGCCATCGGAATGGAGCCATGATACCCTGGAATTATAAAGTTTTAAGCTTCTCAGATAACATCTACTGCTGTTTGAATAATAAACCTTAAAAGGTGAGAAAACCCTTATTTATGAGCTCACAGAAGTCCATTAGCGACCGAAAACTTCGAAAAACACTTGAAATTGAAGAGGCCACCATATTGAATTTCCAGAC